>JAGGAQ010006385.1:0-16919 GCA_017657225.1 Termitomyces sp. T69sscA
AACTGTGTTCAAACTGTAGCAAGTAAAGTAAGGTTATATGTCTACAGGGTTGCAAGTTAGTTGGTGGTCATACATACCCTCAGTCTCTGGAAAAGACCTGAGGGACTTTCTATAGAGAAAGACTTAGAAAACTATACAAAAGATTTAGAAAATTATACAGAAGTGATCAAAGAAAGAACAAGTAAGGGAGAATGACAAGAAAGAAATCTTGAGTAACAAAGAAGTAACTGACACCACTGCCATGAGGAAGCAAGAGTCTATCTCAACATAAACAAGTCTCAAGGGTAACAAGTTATGGATTAGACCTTATATCACTGTATTCTCATATGGACAACTTTATGTAGCCCTTTCTCAATGCACATCAGGAAGTAGGATTAAAGTGATTTTGTTACCAGACAATACAAATAAGACAACTGCCATTAATGTCTATCAAGAGATTTTAAATGGTTTACAATTGTAGTTTATAAAAGTCTGATTATATTGCATACTTAATAGAAATATATAAATACACATTGTTACTTGATGGGATTTAAAGCCATAATCAAACGAAGTGGTGTTATGGCAGAGCCTTGAATCACTCAGTGGGATTTGGAGCCATAACCAAATGAAGTGAGGTTATGGTGGAGCCTTAGTTACTCAGTGGGATTTGAAGCTATACCTCACTTTGTGAGGTATAGTGGAGGCTGAGTAGCGGGGGGTTTGGGGGCAAAGCCCCCAACGAGATACAAGGCCTGTGCCGAAGGCACAAGTCATAGCTTGTTACTGCATATATAGGCCCTCTTATGGCCATGACCCAGAATGGGTCACTGTTTCATTGGAGACCACTGTCACGACCCGCTACCAAACCCTGGAACTCAGCCCTGGCCCCGGGACCCCAACCCTCTCAAAACCATCCCCACGACCGCTCCTGGCCTGGACCGCTACCCGGCTGACTCTCCCGGCCATCACCAGCCATCACCGCCTGTCAACGCCACTAGCCACCGCCACCTGCAGCATCCTCGGCCATCACCGCCCACCACCGCCTGTTGCCGCCACAGCCACTGCCACTCGCAGCACCCCCCAGCCATCACCGCCGTGACCGCCACATCAGCGCCAGGTCTTGGCTATAGCCACCACATCAGTGCCAGCACCACCCGTCACCCCCGGCCCACGCCGAGACCCCCATCACGCATCACAATCATGCATCACTGCCGACCCGACCCTGCACACCACGCCCCGCTCCCGCTCCCCCTCAATGCCCCATTACCGCATGTCTCTGCGTTCTCAGTGCGAGACCTCCACATTGCGCAACATGTCTCAACCTCGCCCTGCCCCGTGCGGCCCCTGGGTCTCACCCAAAGCCCTGGCGCTGCGACCCGCTGCTGGAACCCAGGCCTGAGCCCTGGGCCCTATGTACCGCGTAGTATATAAGTTGTAGAGTAGTAAGTAGGTACTCTAGTCTTGATATTACCGTAACCCCATCTTGTTTGTTGTGTTCTCGTCTCTGTTTTGTTTTCTCGCGCGCCCCGGTCTCTTTACTTTTACTTGCTTCCTTTCTTGTCGTACTCGTCTTGTTTTGTCTCTCTGTCTTGTCTCCACTCGTCCCGTACTCTCAATCTATTCTCATTGTTCTCCTTTCTCTTTTCCACTCTAAGTTCCCCTGGTTCTCCGTTCCTGGCTCCTTGTTTCAACTCAATCATTTCCATCCCCTGTTATCTTATCTCAACTCTTTCCCCTTTTGGCTGTTTAACTTCCCTGGTTCTGTTTCCATCCCCGGGACTCGCTAAGTCCCCATGCCTGATTATCTCTTGATCCCCGGGACTCGCTTGCTCACCGGCGCTTGCTTGTCCCATCCTCTTGTATCCCCGAGACTTGCGCCAACCCCTGGCACTCGTCCTCCACCCTCCCCAGCACTTGCCCCCCTCGCCGGCACCACTGGCACTCCCCCATATCCCCCCCCGCCCTGCTTTGATCTCCTACGCCTCATGCTCCTCCTGGTGCTCTGCGTCTGTGTACACGGTGATCATCACATAAGGTGTTTGCCCAGTAGACTGAGCCCCCATGGTCAGTAGAACCTGACAACCACTACACTAGCGGTGTTTTGAGATGATCAAGCAAATCTGCTTGAAGATGCTAATCACATGGCCTATAGACCCACATATTCACCTCTGATGCATCAAACACTGGTGTAAAGACCATGTTTGGCCAAGGCAAGACGTGGCAAACCTGCAAACCTGCAGAATTCATGTCAAAAAAGTCTACTTCTGCACAGTGGAATTATGCAATACATGAGTTAGAAACACTTCCAATATTAGAAGCCATCCTGAAATTGGAGGATAAGTTAATGGGCTCCAAGATCCATATTATAACAGATTACACAACATTGATGGATTGACTACATGTCATGCTATCAGTTTGATATCACCTATGTCAAAGGTGAACTGAACAAAGTCAAGGATTATTTGTTGTGGTACTTTGAAAGCAATACCTGCAATGAGGTGCACAAGATACATGAGTGTGTCTAAGCAGACAAGCATATAGATCCAGAGGGCAAGGATTTGCCCTTACACAGTTTCAAGAAATTATGGAACAAACTGTGGAAATATGAGCCATGAAGGCTCAGGAAATCTGCCATAGTACACAACTGAGGGAGCAGGTTGAGGTGAGAGATCTGGAGGCTCAGAACCTCACTATGGCTGAACAGCCAGTAGCTCCAGCTGTGGTCAATCCTGGCCACCGTGACAATATTACCCTGGGGCAATTGTTTAATCAGAACAATGGCCCTCAGCAGGCAATATTACATGACAATGTGCAGTTACATGTGCATATCTGGCAAGGATACTTCCAGAATCAACTATTTGTTGAGAAACTGTTGGACATTTTGGTGCCCAGCAGATGCTTGACTATGTGTGTTGATGATTTCGGTGGCCTCAGATGGCCAAGGAGAATGGACAATCTTGTTTGACATGCAAACTATGCCAGCATTCAAAAGTATCAAACCAGAAACCAGCTGGGAAGTTGCATTCACTTTCCATCCCAGTGAAACCATGGGATTCCATAGGTATGGACTTTATAGGCCCATTCCCAGAATTCCAGGGCTTCAACTACCTGTGGGTAATAATTTGTTGAATGACCAGTATGGTCCACTTGATTCCAGTAACAATGAATTCAAAGGTGTCTGACTTATCATGGATCTATCTCAAGGAGATTGTCAGGTTCCGCTGACTATGGGGGCTCAGTCCACTGGACAAGTACCTTACGTAGTGATCACTGTGTCCACAGATGCAGAGTACCAGTAGGAGCATGAGGTGTAGGAGACCAAAGCAGGGCAGGAGAGGTGAGTAGAGGATTGCCAGTAACACCAGAATAGGGGGCAAGTGCCAGGGAGGATGGAGGACTAGTGCCAGGGAGAATGGAGGACTAGTGCCAGGGTAGGCACAAGTCCTGGGGAGACAGGAGAATGGAACAAGCAAGCGCCAGTGGGTGAGCGAGTCCTGGGGATCAATGAAGTGATGAGGGCGGAGACTTAGCGAGTCCCAGGAATGGAAGTGGGAGAGTGGATATTAAGCAAGCCAAAAGGGGAAAGAGTTGAGATAAGATAAGGGAAGGGGAAACAGAACAAGTTGAGACTGGAGGCCAGAGATAGAAGAGACAAGAGAACTTAGAGATTGGCAGAGAGATGAAGGGTAAAGCAGAGTGGAATTAGAGTGGCAACAAATGGAGCAGATATGAGATGAGTACAATAAAAAATGAAGCAGAGTGAAAATAGAGACTGGAAACTGCAAGAATATGAGACAGAGACAAAACACAACAAAATAGTATGAGAGTTATGGGAATATCAAGACTAGAGTACTACTTACTACTCTATGACTTATATACTGTGTGGTAGGTAGGCCCCAGGGTTCTGGCCTGGGTTCCAGTGGTGGGTCGCAGCGCCGGGGCTTAGGGTGAGACCCGGGGATTGTGCAGGATGGCGGTGGAGGTTGAGACATCTTGCGTGGTGCAGAGGTCTTTGTCATGACCCGCTACCGACCCCCGGGACTCAGCCCCAGCCCCAGGACTCCAGCACTCCCAAAACCACCCCCACGACCGCCCCAGGCCCAGACCGCTACCCGGCCAACTCCCCCAGCCATCACTGCCCATCACCGCCCATCAACGCCACAGCCACCGCCACTTGCGGCACCCCCTGGCCATCACTGCCGTGACCGCCACATCAGCGCCGGGTCTCGGCTATCACATCACATCAGCGCCGGCACCACCTGTCCCGCGCCAAGACCCCCATCACACATCATGATCACGCATCACTGCCACCGACCTCCGCACACCACGCCCCGCTCCCGCTCCCTCCTCACCGCACCACCACCACATGTCTCTGCATTTCCAGTGCGAGACCTCCGCGCCGCACGACATGTCTTAACCTTGCCCCGTCCCATGTGGCCCCCGGGTCTCATCCCAAGCCCCGGCGCCACGACCCGCTGCTGGAACCCGGGCCTGAGCCCCGGGCAATACGTACTGCATAGTATATAAGTCGTAGAGTAGTAAGTAGGTACTCTAGTCTTGATATTGCCGTAACCCATCTTGTTTGTTGTGTTTTCGTCTCTGTTTTGTTTCTCGCACGTCCCGGTCTCAATACTTTACTTGCTTCTTTTCTCATCATACTTGTCTCATTTCGTCTATCTGTCTTGTCTCCTCTCGTCTCGTACTTCCAATCTATTCTTGTTGTTCTCCTTTCTCTTTTCCACTCTAAGTTCTCTTGACTCTCCGTTCCTGGCTCCTCTCTTCGACTTAATCATTTCCATCTCCCGTTATCTTATCTTGACTCTTTCCCCCTTTTGGCCATCCAACTTCCCTGGTTCTGTTTCCATCCCCGGGACTCGCTAAGTCCCCACGTCTGATTCTCTCTTGATCCCCAGGACTCGCTCGCTCACCGGCGCTCGCTCGTCTCATTCTCTTGCACCCCGGGACTTGCGCCAACCCCTGGCACTCATCCCTCACCCTTCTTGGCACTCGCCTCACTCACCGGCACTACCGGCGCTCCCCCACACACCGCCCTCGCCCCGCTTCGGTCTCCTACGCCTCACACTCTTCCCAGTGCTCTGTGTTTGTGTACATGGTGATTAGCTGTAAGGTGTTCGCCCAGTAGACTGAGCCCCCGTGGTCAGCGGAACCTGACAGTCTTGCACTGGGAACGCAGACACATGCAGTGGTGAGCTCATGAGGAGGAGAGTGGGAGTGGGGCATGGCATGTGGAGATTGGGTCAGCAGTGATGCGTGGTTGTGATGCATGATGGGAGTCTTAACACAGGCTGAGGGAGCATTGGGTGTTGCTGATGCCAGCGCTGATGTGGTGGTCATAGGCAGTGTGATAGCCAGGGCTGGCGCTGATGTGGTGGTCACAGCGGTGATGGCCAAGGGAATGCTGGGGGTGGTGGTGGCTGGTGGTGGTGATAGGCAGTGATGGCCAAGGGTTGCCGAGGTGGTTGGCTGAATAGCGGTTCAGGCCCAGGGCGGTCATGGGAGTGGGTTTAAGGGGGTTGGTGGTGGGTTGTGACAGACAGAAAGTATTGCCAGGATATAGTAGGTGCTAGCCAATGGGCTGCCTGGGCCCAGCACAAACACACTAAATCTTGAGGAGCTGCTACTGGTCCCAGGCCACCTTGTACCAGGTGGCAATCTGTTTCTTGTTTGGGGGCCCTTTCACCAGGTTGTCAATGTGCTCCATCGAGGCAGAGTGAGTACTATAGGCCATTTGGATAGGCTGTTTGCTTAACTAGTGCCTATGATGCACTCATCTAAGGTCTATTTCCCTTGCCAATACTGATCTTGGTTCCAGAGGGGTAGCACAGCCATTTTAGTGGAGTCAATTGAGAAGAACTCTGCCTGGAAGTCATTATTGAAGGCAGACTAGCTGACAAAGCTGTGGACTCCTCCAGGGCATTAAAAAATATGTAATGTGTAGGTGGAGGCTTGCCTAGCCTTATGTATGACAGCATCCATGCAAATTTCAGTGCATAAGAGTCAAAGGCATTTCTTGCTAAGGTGAGTGTAGATGAGGCACAACTGTAGAAAGTGTTTTCTGTTGCCTAAGAAGGAAATGACCTCTAAAAATCTTTGGAGGTCTAGAGCAGGTGCCAGGAAGCAGTGCAGGCTGGCTTGGTGTGCTTTCTTGAGTATTTCTTTATAGAGAAGCCCTGTATGAGAACAGCTGCAGTGGTGTTATGGTAGGCAAAGGGTGCAAAGATGAGTTTCAAAGCATTCTAGACTCAGGGTTTCTTGACAAGATCATAGAAGTAGGAGACTGTAACTATGCTACTTTGTTGCATGCCTCACCATCCTTGGTGGAGACATGAACCAGTCAGACCGCCTCCTAGAGGCTGGCCCAGGCCTTTGCTGCAAACTCTCAACCCTGAGCCTTCTAAGATGCAGTGCTGAAGTACCTCTACCACTTTGAGGATGTGTTCTAGAAGGCATCCTTTGATTTGCCCCCAGAGTATAAGCAGTAAGATCATGCCATGAAACTACTGCCCAACTCCACTATCAGGTTCTACTGACCACAGGGGCTCAGGTCACTGGACAAGTCCTTACTGGGTGGATGTAATGTGCTATGTATATTACAAGAGTTTAAGGTGAGCTCTAGGCATGAGAAACTGAGAGGCAGAGCCAGGGAAGTAACAAGATTAAATGCAAAGAGGGCTGAATACTCTGAAGTATAGCATATGTGATGAATAAGCACTAGAGGTCAAGAGTAGGCATGGAGCAAGTGCTGGAATTATGAGTAGGGATGAGTAAGTCTCACAAGTGGTAATCAAGGAGGCTGACAAGGTGCTGGGAACAAGTGAAGGGAGAAGGGTGGGTCTGGGGGTTGTGAGCAAAGGGCAGGGGCATGGCTGAGTTAAGACAAGGTGAAGAATGAACTGAGAAGAAGAATAACAAACTGAGAGTTGAAGTTGAAGCCAGGTCAAGATTTAGAGAAGAAAAGTTGAAAGGAACTTGGAGGGAGAGAGAGAGAGAGAGATTGAGGCAAGAAAGACAAAGCAAGAGTTGAGCAAAGAAGTTGGATTGAGAGAGATGAAATATGAGACAAGTACAAGACATGAGGCAAGTACAAATGAAATAAAACTATGGGCAAAACTGTGGACAATATCAAGACTGTCAGGAGATCTCCATTTTGTTCTACATCAACCTCTATTTTGCTCTGCCCCTACATCCTTTGCTTTGCCATTTTCTGCCCCTTTCTGCTGCTCCCCAGGACCACAAAGGCCCATCTAGACCTCTGGAGATCTCTGAATGTTATTTCCTTTTTAGACAAGCCTCCAGAGCATCCAGAATATTCCATTTGGCATTGTCAAAGGTTAGAATTAGTTCTAGTAATCCTGTACAGTTGCTCTCATGCCTCTGCTCACTGATGCACCACATTCAGTGGTAGAAATCCTTAGATCTGTTCTCTTTAGATTCCCCTCTGCCAGGTGATCAGTTACCACTATACCATTGTTACCATCTCTAACATGAGCTTTGGATTCCCCTCTGCCAGTTGCATGATTGTGCCACATCCTCTGAAGGTTGCTCTCACAAAGACTTGTTACAGTCATATATATTGACAAAGTAGCCCATCCACATATTTGGCTCTCATGTGACTAAGTAGATAATTTTCTGCCCTGGAGTCCTATGTGTTCATTCTGACCTCATGGAACTCCAGATCTATCCTTCCTCCTGGTGTCAGTTTGTCTTCCCTTTGTAGAACTTGCTGCAACAACACTACCATACCAAGTTCTACTCTACAACTTATATATGAGTGGTAAGCTCTAGGACTGCAGGTCTCTGCCCCACCAGTGTCAGGATATGGCACTGGAAGTCCAGGTGTGGTCTGGAGAATGTGCAAGGCTGGCAGGTGTCAATTGTGACTATGCAGTACAAAGGATGTTCTCAGAGGAGTGGAACTGTTGCTTTTGTGGGCTTGAATGGAGGTGGTTCACAAAGAGGCAGCAGGACAATGTACTGCATGCACTCCTGGGGCCAGAATATGTTTCTGATGCAAAAAGAATCAAAGAAACCTGTCATCTGTTTCTTGACCAGCTTTTTACCATAGAAAAAGGCAGATTTTCTTTGTTCAAATTACTTTTTCCATCAGAAATTGACACATTAGTAATGGCATAACAGGTTTCCTCTTGACTTTTTTCCAAGGAAACACAATTGGGTGCCAGCAGTGATGGTTGATGTGAGGTGTGATAGAATGATGCACAACTGTGATGGAAAGATGGGCAGGCCACAATGCAGAAGATGATGCATGGAATGATCAGTGATCCACAAGTTGTGATGTGTGATAGGAGTCAGTGATGGACAGGAGAAGTGCTGGTTCTAAGTTGTCCATGGCTTCCTCACTATTATTCATTGATCGAAAGGATGGCTCCCTCCACCTAGTACAAGACTACCATGTCTCAACACTACAGCACTATGACCATGAAACACTGCCCTCAGAGCTCATTAACAATCTTTGATGGGCTGCTACTTCACCAAACTAGATGTCTGGGAAGGCTACAACAATTGTAAGGGTGAACTTTGGGGGTTGCAGCACAATCATGCAACTGGCAGAGAGGAATCCAAAGATTATATTAGAGATGGTGGCAATGGTACACTAGTAACTGATTACCTAGCAGAGAGAATCTAAAGAAAACAAGTCTAAGGATCTCTGCTTCCTGGCATGGTGTATCGGTGGGTGGCAGAGGTGTAAAAACAACTGGACCAGATGATCAGAGCTAAGCCTAACCTCTGACAATGCCAAAACAGGGAGTTGCAGATGCTTCAGAGGTCTGGAGCAGCCCCCTGGGGGTACCAGGAGAATCTGGTATCTGAGAAGGTAAGGGAATGTTCCATTCAGAAGTGGACAATAATTGTAATTTTCAACAGTTTATATACTTTCAGAAGTACAAAACATACAGCTGGTAATTGTTCTGATGTAGTTCCACAACACGAATATTGTTTACTGCATAGAAGTTTAACTCGTCATGATTACTGATGCAACCTTGAAACATCTTTGGGTTCAAAATCCGAGGGCAGTGACTGCCTGTTGAAAACCCTCTTTCACCAAGAACTGCTGAGCATCCAACATCCTAGACAGAGAGACTAGTGAGGCAAAATGTTCCGTTAAAACAGCTTATGACGCACATGGTGTGAACGAGTTTCACTGATCCAGGGAGTGTGATATTGAACTGGTGGATAGTACCGGCAACAGAACGGTCGAGACGGCTGACATCACGCGTGAAGGAAGGGACAGCTGTGGCAGTAGGTAAGCCAGAGAGGCCTGAGGCTAGAATCCTATACAATCGTTCATACATTTCTTGCGCATAAATGAAGAAACGTTTAAGGCGTACGACATGACATCAGCGAAGACAATGCTGATATGATCATTGGTGGGGAATATAACGGTCGAACCATTACTGACAGGGGTGGCGGCGAGGGCGCTCCGTGCAGTGTTGAACGCAGTGATGAGATAATTGATTTGAGCACCAATGGTACTGTCGTCGTCGGTTTGATTGGCTTGTAATAACACTATATGACATTTCATTGCCTGTATCAGCGCAAAATAATTACTTGTGGGGCTACATGCACAGAAAAGAAGCGCAAGGTGTTGAGAAAACCCAAGGAAGATACCTACGGATGTTTGGCATCACCACATGGACGACCCCATCGAGGGTGCTGACAATATGGTTGATATAAGGATTAGTGTTGTTATCCTGCTGCATCCTGAGAATATTGGCGACAACAACAGCTGCTGTTGCGAGGGCGGAAAAGGTGCGCAACGCAAACATGGTCTCTAGTAGAACCTACTGTGAAGAGGAAGCACGGAGTTGATGGGTACCGAAGGAGCAATACCAGTAGTCTAAAAGACACTCTCTTAGGTATGAGAGAATTTTACGGAGACTGTGTATGACCTTGTGTATTTGAATTGTTTTTGGAACGACAGGACGAAGGTTGTCCAATCATACTCCATGCTTGAAGGGCGGAGATCATATGGCATCGGAAAAATTCCAAAGCGTGAGAGGTTTTTCTTCTCTTTTTGCCTATTGAAAGAAGGGTTTAAGAAGATGGAAAGAAGGAAGAAAGAGATAGCGACAATATGATTGCGGCGCCACCGGTGTATACTCATAGCGAACGCACAACGCTCAACAATAAATCGTGAACTGGACATACTCGCTCGAGCCCTCGGTCGCAATCCGAAAAGCCATTATTATGAACCTGCCGGTCTCACAACATATTTGCGCCTGCTAGGACATTACAGCATGATCATGATGTCAACGTTGGTCCAATACGATTCAAGACATATATAGACGTTCAAATAAGATTTGAGCGCCGAACTTTGTAGATCGTCAACTTGGGACTCGGGCTCAGAGATTACCCGACTGTGAGTTTGACTGGTTACTCCTTCACGTCCAAAGCGAATAGGCTAGCTGTTTTGTGCTCGTGTATGTGTTTGCCGTATGTTGGGAGAACAATTGTCCCGCCCGTCCAGTTGGTACTGGATATGAATGCGATAACATTCTTTACTTTCACTAGCCAGTGTTTATATAAAATGGGACTCCCATCAAACTGAGGCACTGTTATGGTATCTTGAAGATGGCACGGCGTGTACTGTCCCGGTGCCACCGGCAAAGAATGACACATTGGACCGTCGTATTTGGCCACCACAGACGTCGAACCACTGATACCTTGGACACCTATGGGGTAGGGAAAATGTGCTCTAAGACACAACACAATTGAGGAGCAGTAACTCCTCGTACCTCCAATCTCGTTTATACGTCTCTAGGGGTACGTTACACATTTAACATATACACACATATTGATTCTATGCGTACCTAGCAGTACTATACACTCTGCCTAGGTGTTCGCACGCCCAAGTTTTGCTGTTACCAGCGGGATTCCAACAGTGTCCTTGAAACCAGGTAGAAGAGTAGGCATGGGAATGGTGTGTCTATTATTAGTGCTTTGTCCGCGCCTTTGATTGCACCCGTACTTGGATAGTCTGCACATACACATGTTCTTTGGAATTCCAACACAAAATTGGAATTGGATTGTAAGTTTGCGGGAACGTCCACCACATTAATCAGTTGCTTATTTCTTATTTCACTGAAAAGGACTGAGAAGATTCCCAACGTGCAATTCGAGAGCTGTATTCATCAAAGATATTCTAGTTACTTATCTATCAACTCATTCTTTTCAGAACCGTGAAACGAAGTTCGTATATATGATACTCCCGTTCAAGTAAAATAGGTACAGTAGTAGCTAGTCAGGTACTACTTATTGCTCCGTCGCCACGCCCTCCTTCTCGTGACTTTTTCGTGGGTAATCCTGGCAATCAACTTTATGTCAGTGGTTTGAATGCCTCCTGTCTTAGCTCAGCGTTCACGCTCTCTGACCATGATCTTAATTGCCATATAAAGCTAGGTGGTAAGATCTCAAGGATATTTCTGTATCATGGGGAACATCATTCATGCAGATATTAAATTGATGCTTCTGGACGACTCAAGGCATCAGTCAAGGCTGCTAAAAATGCTGAACAAGCGGTTCGATTCCCTGTGACTTGCCATCTACAAAGATCTTTCCTTAACTCCACAGCCCATGAAATGATCAGAAGTGGTAGTTCGGATTATCGAACAACTTCGGTTAGGTTTGTCTATAAGGTTTACCTAGGTTAGGCAGGTCACCTTGTCGAAGATCTGTTGAGGAGACGGTTCAACGTGATGACGCCACTCCCATTCCACATTTGTTGGTACCTTCATGAGGCGAACGATTTTACTTAAAATCCAGGTGTAGGAGATATATGTTTTCTATCGCCTGCTCATTGGTGAACATGTTCCAGCTTTCTGCAAACCTCATAACAATTGCCCTTCTTCCAGTCGCTGTTGTCGCAGGCCCTACGAAACGATTTAACTTCGATGTTGTCAATACGCGAATTCATCCAGATGGATATATGAGAGAGTAATCCATCTTCATCGTCTCGACATGAGACATGCTAAAGCCTTGCCAGTGCTGTTGTGATCAATGGGAAGTTTCCAGGCCCGGGTGAGCAACAATACAAGCACGCCAAGCCTCTCCAGCTTACTCCGATAATGCAATAGTGGTTGCCGTGAACAAGAATGATAGAGTAAAGGTACGGACTTCTGACAGTACTCTCTGAAGAACCCGATGCTCAGTGATGAATTTTCTAGATCAGGACTAACAATAAGCTTGTCAACCCTGGTATGCGAAGGAGCACTTCTATTGTAAGCTTCATCTTATCATGATGCAAGAACAGTACTCAGGAAAGTTCTGAAGCATTGGCATGGATTTTTCCAACATCGCACGTCTGCCATGGATGGAGTATCGTAAGCACACTTGTTACTTTTTGTGTTTCTTGGCGGGTTGAAAGTCTTTCATCAGATTTGTCAGTCAGGTATGGTTGGTTTGTAAGGCTGTTGAACTTTGGTGAAATTGACTTGGACCGTCTCGCACATTAAGTGTCCAATACCCCCGTGAGTAATGACACTACTTTGTTCTGGCATGGCATAGACTAACGATTGTTTACAGAAACACATCGTTCACCTGTAAGCTTCAGTTTCCTGTGATCACGAGGAAGTGCCTACCTTTCATCCTCAGACGTGTTTGACACTGCCGGCCAGACCGGAAACTTCTGGTACGTTTATGCCTACTTTGAGGTTGAGCCGAGCACCAATGACAATGTGGCGCAGGTATCATTCTCACCTTTCGACGCAGTATTGCGATGGTCTGCGAGGAGCCTTCCCTGTCTATGGTGAACAACCTTGGATGTAGAACCTCACAAATCACTCCTTGCCTTTTAGATCCGCAGGACCCATTGAAGCATCTTTATGATGTAGACAATGGTGAAAATTTGCGTCATGTTGATCCATCCTTTTTTGAACTCACTCTTCTCATCAGAAAGCACCATTATTACTTTATCTGACTGGTACGGGGCAGCATTTGACCGTGTCTGAAATTTGAATGTTCCCAAGGTATCATACACTTGCTCCTGCGGCTCAACTCGATTTCTTCAAAACAAAATCTGTCCCGTAAATCATTATTTTCTTGTGCATTGTCTTATGGTCAACTGACTTCCCATCAGAACCCCAGACTCGACCTTGATCAATGGTGTGGGCCGTTACAATGGAGGACCGGCAGTACCCTATGCTGTTGTGAACGTTGTTCAAGGCAAACGATACAGGTAGAGAAGACAATTTGACCCTGCAGTGTCTCTCCATAACTATCTCCAGGCTTCGCATATTCTCCTTGGCTTGCCGCCCATTCTTCACCTTCTCTATTGATAATCACACAATGGGTCAGTAATCTCATTACAGAGCATGTTCAGCACAATGAGACTTTTACTAGATGTCATGGAGCTCGACGGCATTGAACACGACCCCGTCCCAGTTCAGAACGTCGATATTTATGCTGGTGAGTCATCGTTGATGCAGTTGAGGGTCAGCTGAGAAAGCCTTCTCTGTAGCACAACGTCTTTCGGTGATACTACATGCTAACCAAACGGTTGACAACTATTGGATTCGCGCGCCGTAAGTATTACAAAGACGCGCTACAAATTTATTCAAATGACTTCCTCTAGTCCTACTGGGGGATCAAATGCGACCAACCCCAACTGTAAGTCAAGTAAAATTGTTATGTAGATGAGGAGCTCCTTAGTAGCTATCATACTGCGTGCAGTCAATTCATCCCTTGCCCTCGCTATCTTGCGCTACAAGTATGCACCAGCTGTGGAACCTGCTACTGTCAATATTCCAGGTGTCAAGCTTTTTGAAGGTGATATGCATGTAAGTCATATTCTCTGACTCAAACTGACAATTGAATCGAGACAACTCTCATGACAGCCTATTGCATCTGAGCATCCAGGAAAGGTAATTCTAATATCTTCTTGAAGAGAATTTTCTATCAAATGAGAACTTTGAGCTCGGTGACGGCCCAGCAGATGTGGCACTGAATCTTCACATTTCTCAAGTATGTCTTTTGCCTGCCTGGTACAAATATACTGATTCAGTCCTGCAGCATAATCCTCCCTTCTTTGACATCAATGGAATATCATATATACCACCCACTGTACCAGTCTTACTTCAATTACTGAGCGGTGCAAAAAAACCTCAGGATCTCTTGCCATCGGTAAGTTTGTCTTTCCAACGATTGCTTTCTTAGTATCTAAATATTGTGAAGGAACAAGTAGGCCATGTTCTAGGAGGTTTGAGTCTCACTTATGCACACACAAGGTTTTCTTGCTTCCACCTAACAAAGTCATTGAAATTTCAATTCCTAAAGGAGGACGTAAGTCCTTTCCTTCTCCTACTTTTGAAACTGACAGAAGTGTCTTAGAGCATCCCTTCCACCGTACGTGTTGTCAATATTATGTGTCAGGCTCATAATGACTGATTTCAACTAAGTGCATGGACATGCATTTGACATCGTTCGAACTGCAAACACTAATGTAGTGAACTATGTCAACCCTCCCAGGAGAGATGTTGTTGCAAGTAGGTAGCCTTTTCTTTATAAATCATTGGATTATGATGTCATATGTGATATGTAGTTGCTGGTGGTAATGTCACCTTCCGCTTTTTCAGCGTATGTAGAAAGGTAACACTCTCCATTCAGAAGTCTGACAAGTTTGTCTAGAATAACCCTGGAGCTTGGTTCCTGCATTGGTTCATCCTTCATATTATCCCCGAGCCCTAGACTTGACTGATTTTCTACAGTCACATTGATTGGCATTTGGAAGCTGGCTTGGCTATTGTTCTTGGTGAGGCTCCTCAAGACAACATTTCTGGTCCAAAAGCACAAATTATTACTGAAGACTGGAAGTATGTAGTTCTTTCCTAGGCTGTTATCGTTTGCTGACATCTAAAATTAGGGACCTCTGCCCTGCTTACAACGCTCTTGAACCAGATCTCATGTAGACGTTCACAGACTCACTGCCTCCTAAATATCCCATTTTTTTTCATATTTCTTTACTTTTCTTTTTTCATATGTATGTTATGCCATCTTCAAATATGTTTGACATATACACTCCTCTTTTGGCCTCTGAGGATATATTGTTTTGGCAAACCATGACACTGTGCCAAAGCACACTGTGAACTACAACACCACTGTCACCTCTTTGCCCCATCACCTTCTTTCTCCACTTCTCCTTTGTCTTTATACAGTGAACTGGCCATACCCATTGCCATTTACTGATATGAATATGGACACCTGCAGTACCTCACCCTTGGTTCAAATTTTTATTTGTCAGGTTCCACTGACCATGTAGGCTCAAATCACCGGGAATTCCTTATGTGGCAAACACAAAGTCCCCATGCATGGTGAGTACTGTCAATGAGCACAGGGCATGTGAGACTGGGGGTGGGACCAGGGATGTGAGTAGCAAGCAAGCAGGGAACACTAGTCATGCTGGGGCAGAGGGCATAAGTGCCAGAATGTGGAAGAGGGGTGAACAATGAGTGCCAGGAATAAGAGCAAGTTCCAGGGCTGGAAATCTAGAGACCAGGGTGAGTAAGTGAGACTTAGCAAGTCCCAGGATTAGAGATAGGGCACAGGTATCTGGCTGAGCTGAAAAGGAAAGAGTTTAGGCAAGAAATAGATGAGGAATGGAAAGAGACTAAGAACAGGAATGAGAGGAAGAACTTGGAGACTTGAGGCAGAAGGAGAAGCAAGAGTAGATTTGGTAGAGATATGAGACAAGTAGAGATGAGAATAATGAGATAATATGAGACAAGTACAAGACAATATAAAACAAAATAAAACAGAGTCAAAACTAGAGGAAACTGAGACACAAGAGACAAACAAAACAAGACAGAAATATGAGATAGGGTACAGCAATATCAAGACTATTGTACCAGAGGTTACACTATGACTTATATACAAGAGGTAATAGGTAGACCCTGGGGCACAGGTCCAGGCTCTGGTGATGAGTCATGGCACAAGGCTCCCAATGAAGCCTGGGGATTGTGCAAGGTGATGGTAAATGTTGGTGCAGGTTGTGCAGTGTAACAAAAGCACTCTAAAAAAGGGTGTTGCTGTCAGGTTCCACTGACTATGAGGGCTCAGTCCACTGAGCAAATCCTTACGTGGCATGCATGATGTCCACAAATGCAGTGGTACTGTTGGGAGCACAGGGTGTGTGAGACCAGGTCAGAGGCAGACAGATTACTTACTTGAATGTTGAAATACTTACAAGTAGTCACAAGTTGTCATTGGCATTTTTGGCTTTGTAGCATGGACTCAATGGATCCAAGTTCAGATAACATTTGAGGGATACAACTATACGTAGTACTGCAGACAACTTGAATCACAGAAAGCAGTTGGAGGTGTTCAATGGAAGGATGGGGATAAGGATTGATTATTAAATGTGACTTGTTGAGCTCAGGTATCATTGTATAGTATGTTATCCTTGACACAAGTGCCCAAGTCTTAGCAGTGGGAGCTTTGCTCCCTTGGGGCCAAACCTCCTCTTAATCCCACCTCTAACCTTGCTTTGCTCGGTCAGGGCCTCAGTTGGCCACTCAAGGCTTCATTCCAGCCTCAACCTCACTTTGCTTGGTTAAGGCCTTGGTTGGTGCACTCAAGGCATAAGCCAACTCAATGTTTCATTCCAGCCCTAACCTCACAAAGTGAGGTTGGGTCCTTGTTAAGCCAATTCAATGCTTAGATTACTTTCAAGCAACTTGACATGCAATATAGTAAGTGTAATTGTTGAATTCAAGGCTTAATTACTTTTATACAACTAACTTGATATATACAATCTAAATCTACAGTAAGAATAATTGAATAACTTGTATACACTTATAGCTGTAAACCAATCAATTACTTGCATGCATACAATAAGTATAATGGTTCAATAATTGACTAACTTATATACAATCTACTAATAACTAATTCTACTTATAGCTGTAAACATT
>JAGGAQ010006386.1:0-16830 GCA_017657225.1 Termitomyces sp. T69sscA
GCTATGGGGGTGGTATTGGGAGCGCTGGAGTCCCGGGGCCGGGGCTGAGTCCCGGGGGTCGGTAGCGGGTCGTGACAATCACCCCTGGCCTGCGCTGAGACCCCCATCATGCATCACACATCACGATCACGCATCACCGCCGACCTGACCCCCGCACGCCATGCCCTGCTCCCACTCCCCCCTCCCCCACCACTGCATGTCTCTGCATTTCCAGTGCGAGACCTCCATGCTGTGTGACATGTCTCAACCTTGCCCCGCCCCGCGCAGCCCCTGGGTCTCACCCCAAGCCCCGGCACCGTGATCCGCCACTGGAACCCAGGCCTGAGCCCTGGGCCCTATGTACTGCATAGTATATAAGTCATAGAGTAGTAAGTAGGTACTCTAGTCTTGATATTACTGTAGCCTTGTATTGTTTGCTGTGTTCTCATCTCTGTCTCGTTTTCTTGTGTGCCCTGGTCTCATTATTTCTACTTGCTTCTTTTCTCATTGTACTCATCTCGTATCGTCTCTCTATCTTGTCTCTACTTGCCTCGTCCTCTAATCTATTCTAATTGCTCTCCTCTCCCTTTCTATTCTAAGTTCTCCTAGTTCTTCTGTTCCCGGCTCCTCTCCTCAACTTAATCTGTTCTGTCTCTCCTTATCTTATCTCAACTCTTTCCCCTTTCAGCCGCTTAGTTTCCCTGACTCTGTTTCCATCCCCAGAACTTGCTAAGTCCCTGTGCCCGTTATCTCTTTGATTCCTGGGACTTGCTCGCTCACCGGCGCTCGCTCATCCCATCCTCTTGTACTCCCGGGACTCATGCCAACCCCTGGCACTCGTCCTCCACCCTCTCTGGCACTTGCCCCACTCGCCAGCGCTACCAGCACTCCCCCACATACCACTCCCTGCCCCGCTTTGGTCTCCTATGCCTCACACCCTCCCGGTACTCTGCATCTGTATACACGGTGATCACTACGTAAGGTATTTGCCCAGTGGACTGAGCCCCTGTGGTCAGCAGAACCTGACAGAGACTATCTCAAGTCCCAGAAGATGGTTGGCTTACTCAGCAGAGAGGCCCAATACCAGCATATAGTATGGTGATGGAAGCGTTCTGTCTCCATTGTGTGTTCCTGTAGAGGAAACAAGACTCCCAGAACCACAATGCTTTTGACATGTACAAGGCCCTTGATTATCGCTCATGTCTTATCGACCATGGCCAGACTATTTGGTTCATAATTGCCTCTGAAAAGCCAAGCCCAGAGTTTAGCTGAGTATACCTTTTTCCATGTTTCCACCTGGAGCAATGCCATGTTGTCAAGTGGGTGAGAGCCAAGGTGTATGCTGGGCCATCCTCCATTAGAAACGGCGATTCTTTGTAGACCAGTAGAATTTGTTGTGATGTCATTTTCAGTTTTAACATCGCGGTGTATGCCCCCACAGGGCTTGGATGATAGGTTTAATAAGCTCTGTATGCTGGAACTATTACGGGTGAACTTCCTAGTGAAAGGCTTTGATGGTGCGGGCCCTGGTGTAGTTGTTGGGCTTGCACCAATGCATAGATTCAAAAGAGTTAGTGAGTTGACTGGAGAGTCTACCAAGATGTTGTTCCATTCAGAGTTCTCTACTAAGGTGTTGCTTTGATCTTGGATATTGTTGTCCACCTCCATGTTATTTCTAGCCGCATCATTTCTTACGTCACTTGCATTCTTTACTTTGTTGTTACTGTTTTCCATAGTTCTTGCAAATGTGATCATTGGGGTAAGATGAAGTGCGCTTGCATTAGGGGAGGGAGATTGTGGGGGGACACTGTCCATAGAGGCATTTGCGGAGAGATAGACTGGGGTCTCCAGTGGGGGTACAGTGATAAGACCCAGGTTGTATCAAAAGGTGTACTGACGTTTTGACTGGCACAGCCATGTGGTTAGCACAACCTCTGGTTTACCTGGCTGGCATCCTCTCAAAAGGCTGAGGGTTTGAACTCTAGGACAAATACTTAGCATATTTTTTGTCATTATTTTTCAATTTATTTCACCTTACTTTCTTGATCCCAAGGTTTCACCGGCCTTGCCGCTGCACCCTGGTAACCACCATCATTTTACAACGCTGACATTTTGGTGATTTGATACCTCTTTTTGGCATTTTGACACGACAGACAGCTTGACTGGCGCTGCTAGGCATTGCTAAGGTCTGATGGACACTTTTCTATATAAAAGATTGTTGGCTATTATTCACTTACTAGGGTCACCAATGGCGACTTTGCTTACAATTTACTATATATACTGTATTTATAGCCTGTAAATAACAAGTCACCTTCACCATCTATCTCTTACGCTTGGGCTTCAGAGCTCAATTTTGCCCTTTTTAAGCTTACTCTATGCCAGAGCACTATTGTATGGTGCTTTGTCATGCTGCTGGAAGTATGCCAGTGTCCTAGTCTTCTATGTGCTTTGCAACTATGGCAGGCATCTCACACTTGGCAACTACGCTAAGCAACCCTTTAACACTTCCTTACTGCTGTCCTCTGCTAACCCATCTTCTGGGACCCTGCCCAGCTCACCTCCACTAGCAAGCCTGATGCTATTCACCTTGTGACTGCCTACCCAGACACCACTTGGTACAATTTTGGACATCATCAACGGGTGTGGAGGTGTGCATTTTTGGAGTCCTGTCCTTTACGAGGCTGGGGGGCTGAGCTCGTTTAGTTTTTTTGCTCTTTCTCAGTGGTTGCCTACCCAGCATGAGATGGACATGACCAGGTCTAGTTTTTGCTGTCTTGTCCACAGAGTTGGTGGCTATAGATAGTAATGGAGGGAAATTGGGGTCTTTGATGCTGCCAAGGTTACCCAGGGTATTTGGATTTTTATGGAGAATGGTCGCTTCCATATTGCCAGGGTTGTTCAAGAAGTTTGGGTTCTCGAGACTTCCTTTTGGATGAATCAGTCTAATTTTCAACTATACTCATCATGACATATGTTGTTTGTGGAATAGGATGGTCTACAATACTTTACACTGGTTATTTTAGTATTCCATGGTTGTTCTTCTTTTGCATCTTCAGTTCGCTGAGCACCTACACTTCATTTCTGAGTTTTCAACTAGAAATTTTTTGGACTGACAGACTGCATGCATTGTCTGGTGACATGGCAGGAGGTCCAGTGATGGGATTAATTGTCCATTGTTGCAGAAGTATCCTTGAGATACTCTGAGGTGGGTTGTACTCTTTATACTGAGACTTTGGGGGGGCATTGACAGCACCTTTCAGTGCTGAGACACCTCTTGGTGTAACTCCTGGTTGGAATTAGTTGCATGGTTTTACCTGCCAACTTTATTTGTAATGATTTGTTGTGTACCACATGGTGGTTAATGGTCAAGGGGCCCCCCCCCAAACTATACTTGCTGTTGACAGATTAATACTCAGTTGATCTGGTAAAACAACTGTTTTTCGCTAAGTACCTCTTGACAGATTAATACTACATAGAGTATTAGCACATGGTATTCTGGTAAGACTAGACACACATACCTCAGTCAATCTGGTAAAATAACTGAGGGTGTGGATATCTGAGTTTGATCATTATCCCTTTGGAACTATACAGTTCCTTTTTTTCCTCTGGTACTTATGTACATCCTCGGTGTAAAGATGATCAAGTTCAATACACCAGTCAACAGCCCAAAATTTGCTGGGTTTTCCTATTGGGGTGATAAGCATTTGATATTGTATTGCTTTTCTGAGGCCATTGGAGAAATTGAAGTGGATGTTGGCAAGGAATTGTGTCATATGATGAGCACAAGCTACAACCTATGCCTTTGGCATGGGCCTTGTATCTTGTTAGCATCAAAGGTGCAGCATTATGCAACATACCACTGAGCCAGGTTATTGGCAATTGTATGGAGCTGCTCTATTAATGGCTTCAATGCAGCAAAATCATCCAGGGTTTTACTGTTACAACCCGCTACTGACCTTTAGGACTTAGGCCCAGCCCCTGTTAGGGGACTTCCATTTGACTTCCATTTTTGGGCACATCCTATGCCACTCCTATGCCACTTCCTGGGACCCCTGGGGCTCGCTCTAGACCTATGGAGATCTGGAGGTCATTTTCTTTTTAGGAAATCCCCAGAACTTCCCATACTTCCTGTTCAAACGTTATCCAAGGTTAATGTCAGGTTCTGCTGACCATGGGGGCTCAGTCCACTGGGCAAGTACCTTATGTGATGATCATGGTGTCCACAGACGCAGAGTACCGATAGGGGTGTAAGGCATAGGAGACCAAAGCAGGGTAGGAGAAGTGAATAGGAGTTGCTGGTAACATCAGGATAGAGGGTGAGTGCTAGGGAAGGGTGGAGGACGAGTACTTGGGAGATAGAAGAATAGAACAAGCGAGTGCCGGTGTGTGAGGAAGTCCTGGAAATCAGCAAACAAAGAGAGAGTCGAGATAAGATAGGGGAAGTGGGAACAGAGTGTGTTAAGACTTGAGGCCAGAGACAGAAGAGATAAGGGAACTTAGAGGTTGGCAAAGAGATAAAGAGTAAAGCAGAGTGGAATTAGAGTACAAGACAAATAGAGGCAATGAACAGAAGCAGGTACAAGATGAGAACAATGAGAAATGAAGCAGAGTTGTGAAATAGAGACCAGAATGCGCAAAGATACGAGACAAAGACAAAACACAACAAAATGATATGAGAGTTACAGTAATATCAAGACTAGAGTACTACTTACTACTCTATGACTTATATACTGTGCGGTAGGTAGGCCCCAGGGCTCAGGCCCAGGTTCCAGTGGCAGGTTGTGGCATCAGAGCTTAGGGTGAGATCCAGAGATTGTTTGGGACGGTGGTGGGGGTTGAGACATGTTGCGTGGTGTGGAGGTCTTGCACTGAGAACACAGAGACATGCAGCGGCGAGGCAGTGAGTGTCAGGTTCCGCTGACCATGGGGGCTCAGTCCACTGGGCAAATACCTTATGTGGTGATCACCGTATCCATGGACGCAGAGCACCAGTAGGGCGCGAGGCGTAGGAGGCCGAAGTGGGGCAGGAGCGGTGTGTTGGAGAGCGCCAGTAGCGCCGGTGGGTGGGCAAGTGCCAGGGAGGGTGGAGGACAAGTGCTGGGGGTAGGCGCGAGTCCCAGAGGTACAAGAGGGTGGAACGAGCGAGCGCCGGTGCGTGAGTGAGTCCCGGGGTCCAAAGAGATAACGGATGTGGAGACTTAGCGAGTCCTGTGGATGGAAACAGAGACGTGGAAATTAAGCGGGCCAAAAGGGGAAAGGGTCGAGATAAGATAAAGGGAGAGGGAACAGATTAAGTTGAGATGAGGAGTCAGAGACAAAAGAGCCACGAGAACTTAGAGTAGAGAGGGAGAGAAGAGCAAAATAGAATAGATTAGAGGACGAGACAAGTAGAGACGAGGCAAGGAGATGATACAAGGCAAGTACAATAAGAAAAAGAAACAAGTAGAAATGATGAGACTGGGACGTGCAAGAAAACAAGACAGAGATGAGAATACAACGAAACAGTACAGGGCTACGGTAATATCAAGACTAGAGTACTACTTACTACTCTACAACTTATATACTATGCAGTAGGTAGGCCCTGGGGCTCAGGCTCAGGTTTCAGTAGCGGGTCGCGGCACCAGGGCTTGGGGTGAGACCCAGGGGCCATGTGGGGTGGGGTGAGGTTGAGACATGTTGCACAGCGTGGAGGTCTCATACTGGAAACGCAGAGACACATGGCAGTGGGGCAGTGAGGAGGGAGCGGGAGTGGGGTGTGATGTGCAGAGGTCAGGTCGGTGGTGATGTGTGATTGTGATGCATGATGGGAGTCTCGGTGTGGGCTGGAGGTGACGGGTGGTGCTGGTGCTGATGTGGTGGCTATGGGCGGTGTGATAGCCAAGACCGGCGCTGATATGGCAGTCACAGCAGTGATGGCTGGGGGATGCCGCAAGTGGCAGTGGCTGTGGTGATGGGCAGTGATGGGTGGTGATGGCCAGGGGATGCTGCAAGTGGCGGTGGCTGGTGGTGGTGATAGGCGGTGATGGATGGTGATGGCCAGGGGCTGCCGAGGGGGTTGGCTGGGTAGCGGTCCAGGCCCGGGGCGGTCATGGGGGTTGTTTTGGGGAGGGTTGGAGTCCCAGGGCTGGGGCTGAGTCCCAGGGGCCAGTAGCAGGTCGTGACAGTGAGGAGGGGAGCGGGAGCAGGGCGTGGTGTGTGGAGATCAGGTTGTCAGTGATGCGTGATCATGATGCATGATGGGAGTCTCAGCATGGGTTGGGGGAGCGTTGGGTGTTGCCGGTGCTGGCGCTGATGTGGTGGTCATGGGTGGTGTGATAGCTGGGGCCAGCGCTGATGTGGCAGTCACAGCGGTGATGGCCAAGGGGATGCTGGGAGTGGTGGTGGCTGGTGGCAGTGATGGGTGGTGATGGCTGGGGATTGCCAAGGTGGTTGGCCGAGTAGCAGTCCAGGATCAGGGCGGTCATGGGGGTTGTTTTGAGGGGGTGGGAATACTGGGGCTGGGCCTGAGTCCCGGGGGTCGGTGGCAGGTCATGACAGTTAAGGTTAGCTCCAGTCACCTGTACAGTTGTTCTCATGCCTCCGCTGCTCACTGATGCGCTGCACTGAGTGGGGAATCCTTAGACTTGTTCTCTTTGGATTTTCCTCTGCTAGTTGTGTGATTGCACCGCAACTCCCAGAGGTCACCCTTACAGCAGAACAAGTCTCCTAACCCTGGTCTGAAAGCCCCTCATAGCCTGCCAGGACTTCCTAGGCCCCTATTTGTCGCTTCTCCACTGTCATGATCATGGCATCATGACACTGGATACTGCTTAAATAGTGCCTGCAACATGTCAAGCCAGGCTTGACATTGTGGCCTTTTAGCCCAGTTGGTAGATCACTTCTATTGCAGGAGTTGTGGTCATCACATCCACCAGGCTTAAACACCCGCATAACTCTATGTCTCAGCTTGCCAACTCAGACACTCCTCCAGATGCCCTGGCTCCTCAGGATGAGGCCTGGACTTGCCTGCTACACTTAGAGATGCAGATGCAACTGACCCAAGCTTCTCTCATCCACCACACGACTGAACTCTCCACCCTTCGCCAAACCACTGATCACATCTCTCAGTCCCTCCAGGCACTACTAGCACCTACCTCCTTGCACTGCATCACCTCCGGTGACAGAGCCATCTCTGGCAGCTCCAGCAGTCCCAGCAGCAGCTCCAGGGGCCCTGGCAGGTCCCTGGGCACAGTTACCACATCCAGCACTCCCAGACACATGCAATGGTGACTGCACCTTCGGAGAGCGTTTCCTCCAATCCTGCCTCATCTACATTCACCTCAGTGGAGATGCCTTTGACTCTGACACGTTGAGGATAGCTTGGGTGCTGTCCTACATGAAGGCTGGATGGGCCTCCACTTGCGCACTGTGTATACTCCAGCATCCCAGAGGTGTTGGAAGCTTTACAGACTGGGCCACCTTTGAGAAGGACTTCTAGGCAGAGTTTTTCCCAATTGATCCTGCTAAGTCTGCTGCACTAGCGCTACGCAACAGAGAACAGTACAGGCAGGAAAAACAAACATCAAATGAATACATCAACTCCTTCTAGGCGTTGGTCAAGCAAGCGGCCTATTCAGATGGCCTGCAGCTGTGTCTCACATTCTGGGATGGCCTGCACCCCACCTTGATGAAGCGTATTGACAACCTTGCCGAGGGCCACCCAGACAACAAGCAGGTTGCCTCCTGGTACAAGGTGGCCCGAGACCAATGGCAACTCATGGAGATTTGGCAGGAGCTACCCTGAGCACACCCCACTCCCTGCTCCACTTCTATGGTAACTCTCCAGCATCTTGCACCCCTGCACTCAGTACCTGCTCCTACTCCAGCTACTTTCACACCACAACCTCTACCTCTGGGCATCTCCATGGATGTAGACGTGGCCTAGCAACATCACCCTACACCGCTACTGTGCCAGCAATGCAAAAAGCCTGGGCACTTTGCATGGCACTGCCCATTGGGCCTGGAGGTGTGCTACCTCTCTACTGTGGAGCAAGAGGAGCTCCTCCTGCAACTGCTGGCTGCAAAGGACACTGCCAAAGCCCCATCACTAGACGAACCAGCACTGGAGTTGGCTCAGGAGGAGAGCGGTGCATGTGCCCCCCTCCCGAGCCCAGAGGAGGATTTTTAGTCAGCGCCAGATGAGGTGTATGTCTCCATCACTGGGTACTAACAAGTTCACATGTCTGTCATTAGAAGATGCAAATACACATTCCAATGCCAGTTATTCTGAGACAGAAGAACCTCAAAGTCCCCTCTCCAACATACAGATACCTTCTCCAGGTCCCAAGCCACCCCCCTTAGTGCCGGGCAAGCCCTGGCAGCATGGTTCTCTAGCCTGGAAATGCTAGCTACTCCAGCAATATGTGGTAGCCTCCACTCCCTCGGGAAACTTGTTGCACCTCAATGTGGAGATCAAGACCATGGACACACAACAGGCCTGGGGGGTCACTGCGCTTTTGGATAGCAGAGCAACAGGACTATTTTTTGGATGCAGAACTTGTGAAACGCCATGGCCTAACTATACAGCCGCTCTCTAAGCCCATTCCAGTGTTCAATATTGATGGAATCCTCAACAAAGTGGGCACCATCAGCTCCGTGGTATACCTAGTCCTCTGCTATCAGACCTATGCCAAACGCGTAGTCTTTGCAGTCACCAGCTTAGGCAAGCAAGACATAATCCTTGGCTTTACTTGGCTCCAGGAGCACAACCCAGAGGTAGACTGGGCCTGGGGCAAAGTAGCAATAAGCCGATGCTCCCAGAGATGCTCTACATGTGCAACCAAGGTCAAGGAAAAGCGCTGGGCTGGTGCACAAGAGTGTGCAGCCATCTGGGCTTGTTGTGCAGGTCACCTCTCCTTTACAGACCTTGACCTCCTGGACCCTCTGCTTCTGGCATTCCCCCATAGAGAGGCCCTCTATGAGGATAACCAGAACAGCGGCAGGGCCCCAGAGGAAGAGCTGGGAGGGGAGTTCCATGGCATCCATCATCCAGAGTTTCCCAATGAGGCAGTAGAAGTTGGAGACCAGATCTATGCGACCACCCTGTGCCCAACACTACCCATTGAAGAGATCCATGCCAGCCAGACCACCTTCCAGTGGTTGGCTCAGGCGTTTGCCACCAATTTCCTGCCCTGGGCATTTTAGGATGTGGTGCCTCAGTATCTCCATAGCTTTGAGGACATATTCTCTAAGACCTCCTTTGACTTGCTCCTGGAGTGCAAGCAGTGGGACCACACCATTGAATTGATGCTGGACTCCAAACCCTCCACTTGTAAGGTTTGCCCATTGGCACCTAAGGAGCAGGATGAGCTCAACACCTTCCTTCAGGAGAACCTGGACTCCTGTTGCATCTGCCTGTCCAAGTCACTGATGGCTTCTCCCGTCTTCTTCATCAAAAAGAAGGATGGCTTGTGCCAGCTAATTCAGGATTACCAGGTCCTTAATGCCATCTTCTGGGACCTCATTGTGGAAGGTGTAGGTGCGTATACCTTAATGACATCCTCGTCTACACTAAAACACTTGAGGAGCACCGCCAAGTTACACACATGGTCTTGGAACACCTTCACCAGCATCAGCTCTACCTCAAACAGGAGAAGTGCAAGTTTGAGCAGACCTGGATCAAGTATTTGGAGCTAATCATCTCGCATGGAGCTGCAGAGATGGACCCAGTGAAGGTGGCAGGTGTGGCAGAGTGGCTGGAGCCCAAGAACAAGAAGGAGGTGCAGGCCTTCCTAGGATTCACCAACTTCTACTGGAGGTTCATCCAGGACTTCTCCCATCATGTGCACCCTCTATTTGACCTCATTGCAAAGGAAATTGCCTGGAGCTGGGGACCCCCAGAGCACACTGCTTTTGATGCTCTCAAGCAAGCAGTCACCTTTGGGCCTGTTCTCCTCTTCTCAGATGACAACTCTCCTTTCCAAGTAGAAGCAGACAGCTCCATGGGAAGTGGCAAACAGTGGCCTTCTACTCCAAAAGCTTGAATGTGGTAGAGCGCAACTACAAGATCCATGACAAGGAGATGCTGGCCATCATCTGGGCCTTTGAAGAATGGCAGCACTTCCTGGAGGGCTCCCAGCATAAGTTTGAGGTTTGGACTGATCACAAGAATCTTGAGTATTTCCAGATGGCCAAGAAGCTCAACCGTTGACAGGCCTGATGGTCTCTGTACTTAGCCAACTTTGACTTTTTGCTGCACCACAAGCCTGGCCGGAGTATGGGAAAACCCAATGCATATTCTAGAAAGCAGACCACAGCACCAGTGGGGACAACAATAGCAACATTGTGCTCCTCTGGCTAGAGTTGTTCACTATCTGGGCCATGGAGGGCTTGGTGGTCCAGGGAGCAGAGGTCAATATCCTCCAGAACATCTGGCATGGAAATTGGAATGGCCACTATGAGGATGTTGTTGCTCAGGTGGCCATGGCTCTAAAGTTACTCATCACAGGAGCCAAGTCAGTCTGCACTGATGAATGGGCCCTCCAGGATGGGCTCCTGACCTTCCAGGACCACATCTACATGCCCAATGTCCCGGAGCTCCACTAGAGAATTGTTGAGCAGCACCATGACTCAGGCATTGCTGGGCATCCAGGCCAATGGAAAACGTTGGAGCTAGTGTCCTGGAACTACTGATGGCCCCAGATGTCTTGGTACATTGGATCCTACACTAGCACATGTGATCTTTGCCTCTGGACCAAGCCTCAGCGCTGCCTCCCCACTGGGGAACTCCACCTGCTACCAATTCCATCTGAACAATGGAGCATAGCCTTGGTGGACTTCATTGTAGAACTCCCCAATGCTCACAGCTACAATGCCATCATGGTAGTGGTGGATTTTTGTGGCAAACAAGTGCACTTCATTCCAACCCACACCACCTGCTCTGCCATGAGCACTGCAAACCTGTACTGGAAGAATGTCTGGAAGCTCCATGGCCTCTTGGATGCCTATGTGTCAGACCAGGGCCCACAGTTTGTAGGAGAGTTCATCCGGGAACTCTACCGACTTCTCAATATGAAGCTCCACACCTCCATTGCCTACCATCCCCAGTCTGATGGCCAGACTGAATGTGTGAACCAGGAACTGGAGCAGTACCTCCACCTCTTCTGCAATGAGCAGCAGGATGACTGGGATGAGCTGCTTCCAGACGCTGAGTTCCAGTACAACAACCACATTCATGCAACCACATAGGCATCACCCTTCCTCCTGGACATGGGACACCACCTGCGCATAGGCTTTGAGCCCCAGGCCTGGCCCTTGAAAGATGAAGCTGTGAACAAGTTTGTGGACTGGATGAGGGTGGCACAGGAGGAGGCCAAGGCTGCTCTGGCAAAGGCAAAGAATGACATGGCCCGATACTACGACCTTGGAAGAACTCAGCATCCAAGTACCAGCCTAGAGACTATCTGGATGCCTTTGACATCACTACTATTTGCACATCAAAGAAGCTCTCACACCATCAGCTAGGACCCTTCATGATGGAACGACAGGTAGGCCTGCTAGCCTACCAACTCTGGCTCCCAGCAGGAATGCAACAGCTTCACCGGTATTCAACGTAGTCAAGCTGACACTGGCCTCAGAAGACCCTATTCCAGAACAACACCCAGTGCCTCCCCCACCCCCAGTGGCGGTCAATGACAACAAGGAGTATGAGGTGGAAGAGATTCTGAATAGTTGCCTATTCAGAAGACAACTACAGTACAAGGTGAAGTGGAAGGTGTCAGGTTCTGCTAACCATGGGGGCTCAGTCCACTGGGTGATTACCTTACATGGTGAGCACTGTGTCCACAGACGCAGCATACTGGTAGGAGCGCAAGGCATAGGAGATCAAAGCAGAGTAGGAGAAGTGGGTGGGAGGTTGCTGGTAACGCCAGGATGGAGGGCAAGTGCTGGGGAGTGGAGGATGAGTGCTGGGAGTAGGCGTGAGTCCTGGGAAGGCAGGAGAGTGGAATGAGCAAGCACCAGTGCATGAGCAAGTCCTGGGAATCAACAAAAGGGGAGTGGTGAGCACGGGGACTTAGCGAGTCCCAGGGATAGAAGCGAGAGGAGCAGAGATTAAGCAGACCAAAAGGAGAAAGAGTCAAGATAAGATAAGGAAAGTGGAAACAGAATGAGTTGAGACTTGAGGCGGGAGACAGAAGAGACAAGGGAACCTAAAGGTTGGCAAAGAAACAAAGAGTAAAGCAGAGATGGAATTGGAGTACAAGGCAAGTACAATAGGAGTAGATACAAGACGAGTATGACAAGAAATGAAGCAGAGTCAAAAAATGGAGACTGGAATGCATGAGACTACAAGACAGAGACAAAACACAAGGAAACAATACAAGAGATACAGTAATATCAAGACTGGAGTGCTACTGACTACTCTACAACTTATATACTGAGCGGTAAATAAGCCCCAGGGCTCAGGCCTGGGTCCCAGTGGCGAGTCGCAGTGCTAGGCTCAGGATGAGACCCAGGGATTGCACAAAGTAGCGGTTGAGGTTGAGACATGTTGCACGGCATGGGAGGTCTTGCTCTGGAAGCGCAGAGACATGTAGCGGTGCGGCGGTGAGGAGGTGAGCAGAGGTGGGGCATGGTGTGTGGAGGTTAGGTCTGAGGTGATGCATGATTGTGATGCATGATGGGGGTCTTGGAATGGGCTGGGGGAGCGCCAGGCGCTGATGTGGTGGCTGTGGTTGGAAAAGTGCCAGAGATAGCCAGGGTCGGCGCTGATATAGTGTTTACAGGCGGTGATGGCCAGGAGGATGCCAGTGATGGTGGTGGCTGGTGGCAGTGACAGATGGTGATGGCTGAGAGTTGCTGAGGTGGTTTGCTGGGTAGCGCTCCAGGCTCAGGAGGGTTATAAGGTGGTTTTGGGGGGTTTGGAGTCCCGGAGCTGGGCCTAAGTCCTGGGGGTTGGTAGCCAGTCATGACAGAAGGGTTACAGGAGTGAAAACATCTCCTGGGAGCCCTGGAAGAACATGCATGCACTGGGATTGGTCAGAGAATTCCACTGAAGACATCCAGATGCATCCAGGCCATTCAGGGAATCTACCCCATCTCACTAGCAGACTGGGCAATCCAGAACTTCTTTTACTCCACATGTTGAAATGCTGCACGCAAGGGGGAGGGGGGTGATGTTAGAGGACTTCCATTTGACTTCTATTTTTGGGCACATCCTATGCCACTTCTACACCACTCTCTGGGATCCCCAGGGCTCGCTCTAGACCTCTGGAGATTTCCAGAGGTTGTTTTCTTTTTAGGAAAGCTCCAGAACTTCCTGCACTCCCTGTTCAAACATTATCCAAGGTCAAGGTTAGCTCCAGTCACATGTACAGTCGTTTCCATGCCTCTATTGCCCGCTGATGCGTCACACCAAGCAGCAGAGAATCCTTAGACTTGTTCTCTTCAGATTTCCCTCTGCTAGGTGATTAGTTACCATTGTATCATTGATTACTATGTCTAATATAACTCACATTTCCCTCTGCTAGTTGTGTGATTGAGCCACAACTCCCAAAGGTTGCCCTTACAGCCCTGGGACTCCAACCCCTCTAAACTCATCTTCACGACCATCCTAGGCCCAGACCGCTACCTGGCCAACCACCTTTGCAACTCCTGGCCATCACCACTTGTCACCACCACCAGCCACTGCCACCACTGGCACCCCCCTGACTATCACCGCTGTGACTGCCACATTAGCGCTGGCTCTGGCTATCACACTGCCTATGACTGCCACATCAGTGCCAGTCTTGGCTATTCCTGACACTTCTCCAACCACAGCCACCACATCAGCACTGGCACTAGCAACACCAAGTGCTCTCCCGGCCTGTGCCAAGACCCTCATCATGCATCATGATCACACATCACCGCTGACCTAATCTCTGCACACCACACCTGCTTCTGCTCACCTCCTCACTGCCTTGCCGCTACATATCTCTGTGCTCCCAGAGCAAGACCTTCCATGCTGTGCAACATGTCTCAACCCCCACCACTGCCTTGCGCAATCTCCAGGTCTCACTCTGAGCCCTGATGCTGTGACTCGCCACTGGGACTTGGGCCTGAGCCCTGGGGCTTACTGATTGTACAGTATATAAGTCATAGAGTAGCCAGTAGTACTTTAGTCTTGATATTGCCATACCTCTCATATTGTTTCTTCATGTTTTGTCTCTGTCTTGTAGTCTTGCACGTTCTGGTCTCTGTTTTTTGACTCTGTTTCATTTTATATTGTACTCATCTTGTATCTCCTCCTATTTGTTGTCTCTACTTGTCTCCTACTCTAATTCCATCTCTGCCTTACTCTCTCTCTTGTTTTCAACCTCTAAGTTCTCCTTGTCTCTTTTGTCTCCTGCCTCAAGTCTCAGCTCATTCTGTCTCCACTTCCCCATATCTTATCTTGACTCTTTCTCCTTTTGGCTTGTTTGATCTCTGCACCTCTCACTTCCATCCCCAAGACTCGCTAAGTCCCTGCACCTGCCCCAGTTCTTTACTTGTTAATCCCTGGGACTTGCTCGCACATTAGCGCTTGCTCGTTTCATTCTCTTGCACCCCTGAGACTTGTCCTCCACCCATCCCCAGCACTCACCCTCCAGCCCAGCATTACCGGCAATCCCTCGCTCACACCCCTGGCCCTGCTTCGGTCTCCTATGCCTCACGCTCTTGCCAGTATGCTGTGTCTGTGGACACCATGCGCACCATGTAAGGTATTTGCCCAGTGGACTGAGCCCCCATGGTCAGCGGAACCTGACATTTACATTCTTTGTTGAGCTGTAAAACTTCCTTCATTCAACAGTCTAAATAGCAGCAAATGCATGAACGTAAAACAAGCTGATGCATGCACTGAAATCCTGGATTTGATGCATATATATCTGTCTCCCTTTGGCAAAGTCTTGCAATGTCCCACATAAAACATGTGTCATCATGGTGTGCAGCTGTAGGTTGGATGAACATGCAGTGGAGGGCATCTGCACAAGCCATTTTCACATGAAATAATCCAGGAATAAAGATTATATATTGAAATTGCTCCCATGGAGTGACTTCTGCAGATCTTCTAGTTTGATGACAATTAATTTGATCACCTGTACTGAGGTCACCATGAAATAGTATGACATATGGAGTCCCATCAGTAAGTTCATAGACATTGTCTGGATTTTCAGGATCTCCAATACCTGCTTGTTTTATGAAATTTTTGATTGTGCTGATATTTCCAGAGACTGTTGAATTGCTAAATTCCATAGATCAAACTGGTGTGATTTCTGTTGTGATGAAGGGAATCTGGTCAATGATTTTTGGTTTTTCCATGAAATTGCAGAATTATGCAAAATGTCAGATTCCGCTGACCATGGGGGCTCAGATCACTGAGTGAATCACATGTCCACATGCACAGCAAGTACTGTCAAGGAGTGTGGAGCATGTAGAACCAGGGGCAGGACCAGAATTGCAAGCAGTGGGTGAGCAGAGAACACTGGTCATGCCAAGGTGAAGAGTATGAGTGCCAGAGTGTAGGAGGGAAGTGGAATACAAGCACCAGGAGTGAGAGTGAGATCCAAGGCCGGAGATTGAGAGACCAGAGTGAGCAGAGGGGACTTAGCAAGTTCTGAGATCAGAGATGAAGTGCAGAAATCTAAGCAAGCCAAAAAAAGAAAGAGTCGAGACAAGAAATAGATGAAGGATGGAAAGAGACTAAGGCCAGGAATGAGAAAAAGTTGAAGAACTTAGAGACTTGAGGTGGAGAAAGGAAAAAGCAGAGAGATAGATTGAGCAGAGTACAAGACAAGTAGAGACAGACAAGATGATGTAGAAGACAATATAAAATGAAACAAAGTCAAAACTAAAAGAAATCAAGACAAAAAACATGAGAGGGACAAAAATACAAAGTAATGCAATATTAAGACTATTATACTAGATACTATGCTACAACTTATATACAAGAGGGAGTAGGTAGGCCTCAGAGTGTAGGTCTGGGCCCTGGTGACAAGTCAAGGCATTGGAACTCGCAATGAAGCTCAGAAGTTATGCAAGGTGGCAGTAGGTGTTGATGTAGGTCATGCAGTGCAAAGGAAGCTCCCAAAGGAAGGGCCTTGCTTTGAGAGCACAGGAGGCATGGAATGTTGAGGAAGCAAGGAGGTGAGCACAGAGGTCAGACCAGGTGTGATGCATTGGTTGTGATGTGTGATGGAAGCTTGGTTGGGGCTGGGGAAGGCCTTGGCATGGGCTGGGAGAAGCACCAGAGATTGTTGAGGCTGGCGCTCATGTGGTATTTGCAGGCAGTGATGGCTGAGGAGGTGCCAAGAGTAATGGTGGCTGGTGGCAGCAATGGGTGGTGATGGCCAAAGGCTGCTGGGGGTGGCAGTGGTGGTTGCTGAGGGGTTGGTTGTGTAGAGGTCCAGGCCCAGGATGTCATAGAGCTGGCTTTGGAGAGGTGGGAGTCCTGAGGCCAAGGCTGAGTACTGAAAGTAGGTGGCAAGTCATGACACAAGATATGATGGTTCATAATCACAAAGATCACACAAGAATTTTCAGGAAATGAATTGTTCTTGATGTGAGAGGCTGTCACAACCTGCTCAACTATCTTTGGCCTCAAGCTTCAGCCTTAGGGCCTTCACCTCCTCAATCAATCTCACTGACCTGCTACACATTCAACCATCACCACCACACCTGACATCTCTGTCAAGGAACTAGTTTTTGGACCGTGTCCAACTCTACTCCAAGCTTAGTCAGAGGACACACCCACTCTTAGCACATCTTAGCACATCTGAATGCATCAATTATTGTTAGTCATACTCCATTACATACTGGGGCCTGATTAGTTAAACATTATTAGTAATAGCACAGCCA
>JAGGAQ010006387.1:0-16801 GCA_017657225.1 Termitomyces sp. T69sscA
ACTGGGGAAATTTTTGCAATTCCAGAAAGACTGTTCTCGGTTTTAATCTCAAGCTCATATTTTGGCTCAAGTTGTTGAGAACATACTCAGTACATCATAAAGCAAGCATCCGCTGAGTTTCCCGGTACTCGTGTGATTGGGAGGAGCGTAGAGGACAAACTTATGTTTTTGCGTGACACACTGTGATTTCCTTAAACAAAATTCAAAGTCCGCTACGACCGCGTGGCCTATCTCACGGTCGCCGGTCGCCGTCCTTGGCCTTGCGTGGATATCTGCCGAAGCGGAGACTCGACTGGCAATGTGACACACCGTGACAAAAGTTTTGCAACTCCCTGTTTTTGGGACCTGTGCATCCGGCTTCCTTCCGAGGGCATTCCACAACACTCTACCACGCAGATAACTTTATAACCATCTAGCCAGATTACTAGTCTATCAATTGCCAAAGTCCGATCAGAAGAAAGTGAGACTGATGCATTGTAATCGTCAATTTGCTCAAAATTTTGCAACTCCCTGTTTGTGATAGTATAACTATTTGTGAGTCGAACCTATGAACCCATGTCACATCGCGTGACAAGGTCAATTACACCTCGTGCAGAGGTAAACCGTACGGTTGGGCCGTACGTTGTCGAACGCAAGACCATCGTGCCATAACCAAAAGTTACAAGTGGTCTCCCTTGACTGTTGGCAACATAGGACTTCACCATTGAACATTTCACACAACAGGGATATATGATTCGGAATCCAGAGAGGTACACAGCTGCAAGAATCACCAATCTAAATCGCAGGGGGCCTGGCTGGCAGGAGATGGATGATCGCAGGGTAGTGGAGATAACAAAGACGTTGCCGCTGCTCCGAAGCGCAACATGTACATGTTACCGAACCTGCGGGGAATGCCGGGAGATTGTCGAAACCCCTGCGCTGCTAGATTTTGGAGTCACGTCTTCGACCTGTGATGAAAGAACGAACAATGATACAATATTATTCTATATTCTACTATGTCTTTAGCCCTCAACTTCTTGTTGTCAACTTGTTGTCCTCATGCAGTGTGACAAGGGTGCACACCGCTGGCAGGATGGTAAGTGCTTCTTGATGGCACTTTAGGGGGGTGATCTGACTGTGCGGCGGGTACCCTAACGACGTGGAACGCACCTCTTCCTCACGCATGAGATGCAGATCGGGCCCGGTTGATAACCCCAAACTCGGAGGTTGGTAGGGCGGCCATTCAGGTGGTGAATAGGTTAGGAGGTGAGGTCAGGAGGTCCAGAGGTTGAGAGTCGAGAGGTTTAACTTATCAAAGGCTTTTGTCCATTACATTATACAAAAAGTCTTTCTTCCAAGAATAACACAGGATATGATTCAATAGGCAATATAACACAGGTATATACAATGTTATCAAAACGGGCGGCAGCGGATCGTTAGGTGATGGCAGCAATAGATAAGACGACGAGCAGATTACAACCAGCGTGTGCGACAGCAGGCAAGAACGACGACGAGCGGGCGGCAATACATCTAACTCAACATATTACCATCTCCATTTCCCTCCTCCTGACCATACTGTCCTGACGAGCCCCAGTACTGACCGCCGCTGAGTTCGTGTAGAAGGGTCTGAGAATGAGGCGGTCCTGTGCTTGATGAGGTTGGCGCACGCAAAGGGCCGGCATCAGATGCTACATGGTTACGAGGCGGGCCATACCCCGGGCGATAGCGTGTGGCTCGAATGGAAGGATGATGGGGCTGAGGTCCAGGTGGATATCGCATCGGGCCATGCGGGTAGGGATGGTGAGGATATCGCGCATAGCCTCGGGGAGGAACACCGTGAGTGGGATACCGTAAGGCATGATTGTATAGGGCCTCGTGATGGTTGTAGTTCATGTGTCGACCAGAGTCCCTAGCATAATTACCATCACTGTACATCTCCATGTTGTATGGTGCACCGTAGTCACCCTCATCAAAGTAAGGGTCTTCATCCATGGCAGTGTCGTCCAAATGACCAGGATTCAGGAAAGGAGGGCAAGGTTCACCGGTGGAAGGGTGGTTGGAGGACAAAGAAGGCCGATCTTCAGGACTGTCAACCGATGCAGGCTGAGAGGCTGTGGAGCGATTGAGGCTTGAGGGGGGCAAGTTATTGACGAGGTCTTGCCCAGTTTTAGTATGACGGGCTGGTTGGGACATCCTAGTGCTGTCAGTCACCGCAACAGTTGCAGGAGCTCCCTCCGAACTTGATGGGACTGGGCGCGCACGAGAACCTGGAGCACCAATTCGGATGTGCGGTTCGTTGACGATTGTAGACGTGGTGGTAGCTGGTTGGCGTTGGGCCTCCATGGTTGCAGAGGCAGAAGGTGGTGCACCAGTAGGCTTAGTGATAGACTGCAATTTGCTGGAGCTTGTAGATTGGCCGGTGGCAATGGTGGATTTGGGAGGTGGTGGCAGGGCGGCTATAGCTGGAGTGGCAGCCAGAGTCGTCGATGTAGGTTCAACAGTCTTGGTGGCGTTTGCACGAGGACCAGGCTTGGCAGAGTTGAGACTGGCCTTGCCTTTACTCTTGGCATGACGAGTACGACGAGTCTGAAGAGTCAACACAACTCCACTCTCAGACTCCTCATCCTGTTCGTTGACGTAGTCATCGCCTGAGCCAACTTGGTCCTCGCTAGCAGCAGGTGGGGAGAATCTGCGTCGCTTCTTGGTATCAGAGGAAACCTCATTTCCATCGTTGTCGCTGGCGATGATCACCATGCGCTTTTTGGAGAATTGTCGCTTTGCAGTAGGGGATGGAGGGGATGGAGTCTTCCTGGTAGCAGAGACAGTAGCAGCATTAGACGGGTTCCTCTCCTGAGCTGGTGAAAGGTCATTAGGGTTGGAGTCGGTGCTGACATTGACTACACGCTTCTTGGGCAATGGCCGCTTTGCCATCGGAGCTAGGGGGAGGTCTTCAGAGTCACTGCTAATTGTATACACAGGCTTCGGAGGCTGCTGCTGTGGGACCTTAGAAGGAGGACGTAAGTTGGACTTTTGCTCATCGTCGGTGGACTTTTGCTCATCATCAGACTGGACCTTGATAGACACATGCTTCTTGCGCTTGATGCGGGTATTTGCAGCACTTTTTGGAGCAGCCGGGCCAACCCATGTCTTCCCACTTGCAAAAACCGCTCGTGAATGAACTGTAGGTGCATCATTTGTAGTGGGCTCAGCAGTAGCGATGATAGCAATCTTGTCCTTTTTGATCTTCTCGATATCGGATTTAATGATTTTAAGTTCGCCATTTTGAAGTGCGGTCAGGAGGAGACGTCCATCTTTGCTCCCAAGATCTTTGATGCCCTGCTTGCCCTTCTTGGGCTTGCTGGTCTCAGTTGGCATCGCACAGCTCGGAGGCCATCCCGTGATCACATGAGAGATTGAGACAAGGTGATTGGGAAGGGTAGTCCAAGGCAGTCGATCACCGGTCCACCGTTGACCAGCAGCCTCAGTCGCAGTCTCTGCCAATGACATTGAGTCACATTATAGCATTAATATAGATGTAGAATACTCACTGAGCAATAAGATTAGATGTTTCTTACAACTTGAGATCACATTGGAGTCGTCCTCCAAAGATGTGTCATCATCATCATCTGGTCCCTTGATGGGGAGACTGGGTGGACGCTTGAGCTCAGCCTCGAGTGAATCAAAGGCTTCATTAAGCTCATTAACCAGCTGCTCTGCATCTACTTCCTCTGTGATCTTCTCGGCGACAGCATCGCTAAAAAGCGATCTGATTAGAATTGAAAAAACATGCTCAACAAGTGACTTACTATGCTTCTAATTTCGCTAACCCCAACAAAGTCGTATCATCGAGCTTGAGGCGTTTAGACACAAACTATAATGGTGGTCGATAACATTCTCTGGATAAAAATGGAGTGATGCCAACATTTGCCAAACCTTGGGTTGCAACAATGTTTCCAAGGCCTTGGTCCTCCTGAAGGCAGTCACCGACCACAATAGCAAAGGTCTGGAAGCGGAGGTCAGCACCCTCTTGGTTCTAGAACAAAAATTAACATATTGAACATCTGTACAAGAAGTTGACCACTTACGAGCCTTTCTAATTTAGTACAATGCTTTTGGAAGAGACGACTTCGTTGTTGTTGAGTTTGGTTTCGATTTGACACCCGTTCAATATCCAGTGCTGCTCGCAAGACAGCCTCCGTATTGTCTTTCCATTTTTCTTGAAAGCTCGGCCAGCAGTCGGAGTCTAGACCAGTTGTCAGTAGAGAAGGTTTAATATATGAATATGATACGCGCCTGTACCCTCTTCAAGCCCACAACGTTGGAGTTCCTCTTCTTGATGCCTAGCAAAGTATGCCTGATATAGATTCCAAAGGCTCGTGTTCCGTGTACCCTTCAAACCAGAGAATAACCATTTCTTGATCTGAGATACCGGCCGTTGCAATAGATGACTAAGCTCAACAAAAATTTCCTCAATGCGTGCAAAGCCGTCTTGACACTGCTCAAAAGTGGAATTGAATGATGAGTTCTTCGAAGATCTCCTTTGAGCAGAAGTCTGAGAAACTGCCGGTTGCTCTTTTGAAGTGTTCGCAGTGTTGGCAGGTTCTTGGATGAAGGGATCAGGTGCTTCGTCACCAGTTAGTGTGGGAGTGGAGGTCGTAGCAGCTTGCAGATTGCTAGAGGCTGCAGGACCAAGTGGTAGAACAATCGGCTTGAATCCACCACCCTTGAAAAATTCCTCCAAACGTGCTGCAGGGTTTCTCTCTTTGATGAGAACATGATCCTCTTCAACTTCGAGACAGAGATCCTGTACGGCAGAAGTGTTGTTGACATGAGCCAGGGGAGTTGGACTTTTGCTGATGCGAGTAGAAGTCAGGTTCTCAGCCTCCAAGGCAGAGAAGGGCGAAGAAAAAGGTGAAGAGCGATCGAATGCCATGCTTGCAATCGCTTCATCATCAAAACCATCCAAAAAATCCTGTAATGCCTGGGTGTTCTGTAAGGCAGGAGTCGGAGAATTCTGTGAAGCAGGAGTTGGAGAAGGAACTGTCTGAGCACGACAACGAGCAAAATTACGGCTCTCAGGATTTTGAGAACCCAAAGGAGTCAGGGGAACATGTTGACGAAGGCTCCAAGGAACTGTGCTACTTTGATGTTGTTCAGAGGTTCCACCGCCTCCCATTTGCTCGGCAAAGGGGTTATCGTAGACTGCAATAGGTCCATAGTAGGTAGGGCTACCAAATTGCGAAAGTGGATTTGCATCATTACCCTCATCAATAAAAACTCCACTAGCACCTCCACGTTCCGCTTCGTCATAGCTAATTGTTGAGTTAGGCCGAGGCAGGTTGCTTGGACAGCTGGAAGATACTGGCATCTAATGTGCAGTGAGTTCAACATCAGGTTTCAACCTCAGGTATATAAAATCCTGTTGACATACCTGGACAACGAATATTTCTTCAAGTACAAGAGCGCAAACTGGGAGCAGAAAGGGAGAATAGTATTTGCAAGGTTTGAATAAAGAAAGAAATGATCTCCGTTGATGCCGTTGCTCGGTCAGTTGTTCAATCGAATATCTAAAAAGGAGTTGCACAGTTCTTGAAGTAGAAGCAGGCGGATAAAGAAGCCATTGGGTTGTTGCGTTGGTAGCTATGATGGAGCTTGCAATGGCCACAAGCATTATCCACAAGAGATGGTGGATTGCGCTGGAACCAAGCATATAGACCAGTAGGAAACACATCTCTATATAAAAATAAGTCAAACCTCCTGCAAGTAGAATTATATGCAAGTAGAATGAGAATATACCTCAGAAATGAAGTGTCAATAGAAAGATTAAGTGGTGACAGAGAAGCCGCTTTTCACAAGGCCGAGATACACCTGATGATACAATTAGGGTAACATACTAGATTGTTACCTAGAGGACATCATCAGAAGATGTGACCATTGCTTATATGACTTAATGAGAGAACATACAAAAAAGAGAGAAGGTAAGACGATTGAAGCAAAACATAGAGAAAGGAAATGCCAGCAACACATGTTTGCATGTCAGCTGTCAATTATGTCATATATCTAGACCCACTGCCCATTTGATTGGAACAATTTGATTGCTAACGTCAGACAACTTCCAGACTCTAGCTGGACCCCAACATAAATTGAAGGCACTTCCGACTCTGTTCTCTACGCTATAAACTTCATCATGTAGCAGTTAGTGTGTCAGAATTGATACGATCTTTTTAAACAAACTATCACAGCAAATAAATTGTAAGTAAACGGCAGGCTAGCTACATGCCAAGAAGTGTTCCATACCAAGTTAGCGGACACAGAATGGGCACTCGAAACGTTTTTAGCTCACCTAGTACATGACCTGTTTTGAATGTAGTACCGGCCCTGGCTGTATGTGCGCAAACCGTGCCAGTAATCTCCTTGAAAATGATGTTCAACGGCAGGCTAGCTACATGCCAAGAAGCATTCCATACCAAGTTAGCAGACACAGAATGGGCGCTCGAAACGTTTTTAGCTCACCTAGTACATGACCTGTATTGAATGTAGTACCGGACCTGGCTGTATGTGCGCAGACCGTGCCAGTAATCTCCTTGAAAATGGTGTTCAACGGCAGGCTAGCTACATGCCAAGAAGCATTCCATACCAAGTTAGCGGACACAGAATGGGCGCTCAAAACGTTTTTAGCTCACCTAGTACATGACCTGTATTGAATGTAGTACCGGACCTGGCTGTATGTGCGCAGACCGTGCCAGTAATCTCCTGAAAATGGTGTTTGACAGCAGGCTAGCTACACACCAAGAAGTGTTCCATATCAAGTTAGCGGACACAGAATGGAGGCTCAGAACGTCTGTAGCTTACCAAGTACACGACCAAGATCAACAATGCCCTGGATGCATGGATAGGTGAAGGGAGGAAGGCGAGTACGGGGAGGGTAAACCAACAGTTATGGTTATCACAATGCTTGACAGTAAAGAACGTCTGTAGCTTACCTTGTACGTGACCTATGTTGTATGTAGTGTGTGTGTTTTAGAGACAAACAGATAAAATGAAGGACGTACTTGAGTGAGCCGGTCAGCTCAAAGAGTGATGAAAGTTGACTAGTTGCAAAAATTCCGAAGCATCTCGGCCATCTTGACATAGAAATACCTGAGCCAGAAATTCTACTGAAAGGAGAGTATCACTAAACTGTTAAGACTCACCTTTTTGCGCAAAAATCATCTCCACTCGGCAGAGGCCATCCTGAGCCAGCTTTCATAGTATGTTTCAGAGTACAATATCGAGCGAAGAGTCAGATCGGAATCAAGCACTTCGAGTATATACACCTACAAACACTAACCGGACCGGGTGCCGCTCAATTTCTTAACGTTATTATATGTGCTACAGAGCACAAGGCTGTCTAAAATTACACCAATAGACACTCTTAACTCTATAAAACCTGGTGTGTGAAAGAAAATTAGAATTTGAGCCCACAATAAAAAGGTAAGACAGAAATCCAAAAGGTAAGATGATGGCACGTAAATGCTTTACACTTGTATCTAACCTTGATCCTTGACTTCGAGTGTCTCCCTTCACACCATGGGTCGGTGCCGCCTCTATCACACAGCAGAAGAGAGACGAATTGCGGCCAATGCTAAAAGCCGTAGATCTTATCATAAGTGAGCGCTTTGGTGGTACAATTAGCCTAATACTGATTACACAATGTACGGACTCTGCAGAAATAAGATGGTCATTCGTACTCGCCGACAGGAAGATTATCAAAAGGCTAAAGCACAGCTGTATATATCCGCATTTCTTCTATCTATTAGTGTCAACTTATGCCTGAATAGATTGGAAATGAAGCTGAAGGAACGAACCAAAAACAACTCTTCTCGTTTGAGGGAACAAAATGAGACTGGCAGTGCATCAGAGTAAAGCCTTCATGTCCTGTGTTACTAGGTCAACAGTGGCTGATCTTGATATACAGGGTCGACTTTCAAGATGTTAAATACTGGACCGTCAAGGTTGAGTGGGTTGCTCGGAAGCTCATGAAGTACACCGGCCACTCTGTGTATGACTATCTCGAATCACTTTATACTCAATGCGTGAAGGCACATGACATTCCTAGTGTCTTCAGGGCTTTAGTTGACATAGAGAGGCTGGACAAACGGATTCAAATCTACCAAAATGAGATTTTACAGGTGGCTGGAGCTCAGGATGAATGGAAGCGGGCAGGGGAGGTCGCAAAGAATGTCAACTCAGTACGGCAGTCATTGGAAGACTTGGGAATGTATGCTACACTTCCTGGGGAAGATCTACCGGCACTTCATGCTTCGGGAGAGCTGTTGTTCCAGAGTCTCTTAAGATAGAAAACAATCCTGATTACTAGCATAATGTCGAAGTTATAAGAAACATTGCTCGCCCTCAGATGAACTAATCCATAAAACAGATGAGGGAAGTATGTGGAATGAGGCTCAACGATGATCACACCAGTGGCCCATGAAAAGCAGCAGTGTGTGTCATATTGATCTAGTCACAAGATTGGTAATGCTAAGAGCGTACGGAAGAGAGAGCTTCTAACTAGAGGTATTTCATGTTCTTGAATAGCAGTAAGAGTGAATCCTGAGAGGACGGCCACAATATTGGCAATGACCCATACTCCACAATCGAAGCCATTGGTTTGTTGAGGGTAGGTGACAACTGGGCGAGCAATCCATCCTGAAGTGATAAGTGTAAGCGTGTGTCCATTTTGATTTGCCAAACCAATTAGGCGGACAACAAGAGCCATAATATCCTAGATCAACATATTACTTGACGGACACACGACCTTTATAGAAGGAGAGCATACCTTAATTTCTGTCTTCCAGGGATTCGGCTGTGCCAAACTATCAAACAGGTGTATTTCACCGATGGATGGGATGATGGTGCACATCACCCAATGTTGAGTTGTGGAGCGGTGAATAGGAAGTATCCAGATAGGGAGCTGCCAATACTTGGTGTGACGTGTCCGTCGCCATATTTCAGCATCACTGGCATTATAGCGCACCATGGGGAGATCATAGGTTGATAAGAGGGCGCATCGTTGACTGAATCGAGATGCAGAATTGGTCAGCAGTGACAACTGCTGTTTCAACAAGGTAGAGATGCCATTAACACAAATATCATTGAGTTGTGCAGTCGGTGAATGCATCATCTCAAGTTCCCGTGCACTGAAAACAAAATGCCCACGGAGATGAGGAAAGTATCGTGGTTGGGATCGAGGTGCAAAGTCAGCAAATGGTGGTAACTCAAGTTCTCTGAGAAGATCTTGGTGAAGAACTACGCGCGGCTGATAAAAAAGTCGTCAGTCATTGCTGGGATGGATAAAGCTTTATCATGTACCGGTAACTGCCAGATTAATGTAACATCCACACCTAAACACCCTTCATTAGGTTCAACTATCTCATTATCAGCTGTCTGCAATAGATAATCGTCAAATAAGATGTCATCTGTGCTCTTCTCGATATTTATGCCGTCTTCCTCTGGGATATCATCGTTATCAATGCTCTCTACAGTTTGCTTGGGATGTGCTTGATGAAAGGAGTCATAATCACACCGGCATTCATTCAGTGTCTGTGCCACCTCTGTAGCCTGTGAAACAAGGGAATCAAAGATATGTCGAGGCATGAGTGGACCAGGCCACAGAGAGCGGAGATTGAGAAGGTGAGATCGTCGTTGTTCAAGAGGGACACGTAGACATGCATCTATTAAATGTGAGTGATTACTGGGCAAGCAAAATGAGGTACATACTTGAGGGCTCCATGAGGGCAAGCTCAATGGCAGCAAGTTCACGTCCAAACCACCGAGAAAGATTGGTTGCTTCCATATGCAGCCGCCGCAACTCCTCAGTGCACCTCTCAACCTTCAACATTGCCCGAATACCTTTCCGCACTGCATTGTCACTGAGCCAACGAGGCACTTCCTCCATTGGGCGGCTAATCCAGACATCTTCCATGAGGTTCGGGGCATCGCGGAGTGGTTGCAGTTCAGTTGGCAAAGGTTCAGGTAAGGGAACGTTCCATTCAGGTTTGTACATGGTAGCAAGCATTGCACAGACATCATTGTATTTTCGTAAACCTGCCATTAGTGCAGGGGCGCGTTTTTTTATGGCAGCACGAGTGACTTGATGGAGCTTGGTGCCTAAATTCATGATCACCAAGTTGAGAGATGTTAGAACAAAGAAGACATCAAGAAGTGCGAACCTAATGCTTGGTCTCGGCCACCTGATGCCTGATCTAGTCGGTCCCACTCGAAGAAGCTACCAATCGCCCGTTTTCGAACATTGATCTTCAGATCACGAGCAATCAGGAGGTATTTAACAAACTCAAGGTCAACTCCTCGCAGTTCTGGATACGAATCTTGAATGGCGAGGGATGAAAATAACTCATCTATATCGTCCTTGAGGTGCTCGTGGTGTTCTTGAAGGTTGCTGAGGATTCGTAAGGAATGTGGAGATGGTAGTGCCTTCGATAGGGTCATACGAGTAGCCTGAAGAGTCTTTTCGCTCATTTCAAGGTCGCCTTGGAGAGCTAAGATGGTGTCAAGCTCTTTTTTTAGCCGTACTGGTGCCTCTAAAAGTAGTCATAAGAAATGAGAGCAGATACAACATGCTCAGACTCACGAGCCCTTACTGATAACTCCGAAGTACGTTGTGACTCCCATTCAGACCGCAAAACAGCTATGTCAATTTCACAGGACTCCAAAACCTGCTGTGCCTTAGCACCCTGAGCTTGCACACCTTTGTTGAGCCGGCGTCGAATCCAAGTACCAAGATCTTTGCGCAGATCGAGACCAATTGAGGTCACTTGACGATCAACAATGTAAAGACGACGGGAACGCTGAAAAGGGCATGTTAGGTATGGCTTAGAAGGACAATGAGCAAGATACGCACCCCGCATGCCCTTGTCACTGCAATCAGTTTTCGCATCCGTGACCAAAGACGTTCGACCCCCTCACCATCAGTTAAACCTAAGCCTGTGCGAATCCGAGGATTGTTCACTATTTGACATGCCCACTGGTGAACAAAAGCGTGCATGACGCTGGTCGCAAGAAGTAGACGGTTGGTAATCTCAGGGGACAGGAAATCATACTAGAGGAAGTCAATGAGGATAGTGATGTGATGTCAAACCAAAAACTTACCGTGTGAAGGCTGCGATCCAGGACACACCCAACATCATATAGTACAGCCAGTGTGGCTGACAGGGGAAGGAGGGAGAAAAGGTACTCGATCATCGCGACAGCATATTTTTGCTGCTCTCCGGGGGTATCAATATTGGCGAGAAAGATGGGGATGTCGTGGCGACAGACAAGTGCCATGAGACCGCCATCATCAAATTTGTCAATATTTGTCTTGACGTTGGAGCCATTGCCTGCGGTATGAGAAGATTCACACTCATTAATTGCTTCGTCTGGTACGACAGTCTTTCGGGGGCGAGGTTTGCGTGTAGTTCGTAGCTTCTCCATTCGAGTGCCAACTTGGTCAACAAACTCCTTCGGAAGGATGTAAGTGGGCTCATAGAAATGTGGTGAGTCTCCTGCAGAACGCAAATGTCGATGGTTAAAGTTACCATCAACACAAACTTGAATATCGCCACCACTAATATGCTGAGTGAGTTGACCAGCAGTCTTATTGAAGACTTGGATACTTACTCGTATTCCAGAGACCGCCCGAACAAATTACCTCCAAAGCAGCACGGACATCTTTGGCGCAGAATACGCGCGCATTCAGCAGGGACCAATTTGATTTGCGATAAAGCTTGAGACCTTTTAGGAGGAGTTGAAGATGATGTTACGGTAGGAGGATCAGAGGGCAGTGGTGCTGATGTTGTGTGAGAGGGCATTGGCAGTGAAAGGTTCATCATCTCGCTATCCTGTATTCGATTGTCTGCGTCAAGGACGGCTGCATCCACCTGCTGTTCCAGACGGATTTGCAGGTTGTCATACCACTGGGCTGCATACCCAAGACCTCGGCGGAATGCATCCTGGACGGGTGTGCCCTAAGTACTTTGGTTAGCTTCAAGCTGCTGAGTAGACGTGAAGATATACCTTGTTGTCTGTAACAACGAACCCTCTCCGTGCATAAAATGTGTTTAAAGCACTTGCCATAGCGTTCACGGCATCACATGATCGTTCGAAGAGGGCACGGTAAAAGTCGAGGAGATGGACAGAGATCGCGAAGCGAGGAAATAAAGGAGCAGTGGGGAAGAGCCCATTGGCAACAAGGACATGAGGCAGCTCCTCACAATTGCACCACTCCACCGAAAATTTCTGAAAGTCTGTCGTGAGTGTAAGATGATGACCAGGCAAAAAATGACAAGCCAACAGACTTACAGTCTTGAAACAAGCAGAGCACTTCATTTGTCCTCGTCATGCAGCTTCCGTCAGCCTTACACTTCGCCTTCAAGCTAGTAATTCTCTCTGGAATCTTCCCAATGGTCTTAGAGATGTACTCCAGTAGCGGAGTCACAAGTCGAGCCAATAAATTCGTCCAATTCGTATACAAGTCCTTTGTTGCCTGATTCGGGACGGTTCGACGAGAAACACGTTCTTCATCTTGAGTTGAAACACATTCTGGACCTGGCAATAGGTCTTCATCAAAAGCAACAGCGGCGTCGCTAGTGACAGGTTCAGACATCGTAACTTTGTCATCAAGGGGCGCAAGACTTGGCGGAGAATCGATGATGCCTTCAGCCTGTTTCTTCAACGCTTCAAGTTTGGCCTTCAGTCTGGATATTTCCTGTTTCTGACCGAAGAATTGGACGTATGTGGTTGTCTTGCATTTGTCTTGCCGTTTGATTGGGCTCGTGAACTGCTTGCCAAGGCCCGTCGTCGTTGGCTGTTCGGCGCGTCTTGGAAACTTAGAGCGGGGCATGATGGTGCGAAGAAAGTTTTTGTGTTACATTAGAAAAGTTCCCGAAATAAGAGTCTGATGTGAGGTCAAGAGGTCGGGAGGTGTAGAGGTGTAGAGGTATGAAGTGGTTTTGAAGGTGCGGTGGGACGGTGGATCGAAAATCTGTACGGAGATCGGAATCTGAGCGGTTCCATTTTGGGAATGACCTGCCAACCTGTCGTTTTGTTAGGCCCTATCGGCTCCAGTCAAATTACCCCCCTAAAGTGCCATCAAGAAGCATGAACTGACCTGCCTTAGGTGAGGGTGCATGGGGTTCACGGGGGTTCACAAATAGAGTTACCTACTGGTTTTTTTGTAACTCTCATTTTCACATATTCAGGACTTTGCGTTTACGTCGGGCATCATTATCATGTCGTATCTTGATTTGCGTCGAGTAGGCTTCGAGCGCTCCTGTCTGATATTTCGTCACCCTCCATCCTACGAGTGGCTTGTGCCGTAGGTATCTCGAAATAGCGGCGAATCCCCAGGAAATCCGCGCCAATCTGTATATGGTATGTCTCTACTTAGTTAGCAGTCTGCGATATCGAAGCCTGACTTTGTACTCAATAAGTAACGTCTTGAAGGCCTGAAGATATGTTGTACATCGGCGCAACCATTCCAGGTTGAATTGTCAATATAAAGTTCTCGTGAATGATGCAGAAAATCAAGTCTAGAGATGTCAGTGAGTGCACAGATGTGAGTAGTAAACGTAGCGTTCTCTTAATATTGATAAATAACTTGCTGATAATTGTTGACAAGCACAAAATCCATTCTCAGCAGCCCGATTTTTACTGCTTCTTGAAAACGCGCACTTCATATAACAAATAAGCGATCAAGGAAAAGTAGAAGCTTCGGCGTGAATAATAGCCATACCATCGTACATCCTAAATCCGGTTACGAAGGTGCATGCGCGAACGGAAGTGAGAATGGAGACAGAAAAATCAGAACTTTTCAGCGATAGCTTAAGGCTATTCTGACAGCACTGTGATGACCCTGTCTTTGTTGGTGCACCTCTTTCGGGAACGCAAACTTAGCAAAAGAGGTATATAATCTCCGAGAATGCTAACCATGGACTCTCATCCATTATGTCTCTCGTTCTGACCTCGAAAGTCGTGGAATCTAAGGATGGTACAACAATCTTCGCCGAAGCTTGTGGTGACCATTCTAAACCACATATCGTATTTGTGCATGGCTTCGCTTGTGCGGCTACTGCCTTCGATAGGCTCTTTTGTCTCTCACATTTTCAGAAGAATTTCTACCTGGTGCATCATTATCTTTGTGCATTGCTGGCTTTATACTAACTTTCTTATAGGTGCGATATGACGCCAGAGGCCATGCGCGAAGTGGCAAACCGATCAATGAAGAGGCATATGATTCGGCACGCTATGTAGAAGACTTTGATGCAGTCTGTGAAGCCTTTAACGTCAGTAAACCTTTCTATGCAGGATGGTGAGTATTTCCTGCTCCATCTTGTGACGATACTCTGATCTTGCATGTTAGGAGCTTAGCTGGTTCAGTTTTCTCTCCTCTTGTTTGCTCTTCGATGATTCACAACTCAATGTATAGGTGCTATCGCAGCTGACATCTGCGCTGCTCATAATCCCGTCCCAATCAGAGGCATCATTTGGCTTGGAGCTCTTCCTTACATGGGAGATGTTATGCCCATCGTTGCGACACCTCTCGTGCTCTCCTTCCTTCCTGGAATGTGCTCGCCCGAGACACCTTCTGAGGCTCTTTCACAGCGTATCGATTTCTGTCACACATTGGTAGCCCCGCAAATTTTATCTGAGGTCCCGTTCGCAGACATGGCTTCTTGGATTGGCGCTGCTACCCACTTGTTGCCGGAGTGTGCCAAGCTTCTCATTGGACGTAGTCACGATCCAACTAGACTGAAAGAGGAGGGTGCCCAGGGACTTCCCTTATGTATCATTCATGGAGCAGATGACATTCAGATCTCTGGCAAGGATGTAATCGAACAAATGGAGCCTCAGTTCAAGGATTGTGAATCTCACTTGCTCCCTGGGATCGGTCACATTCTTTTCTGGGAAGATCCTGAGCAAGTAGCTGGTATCATTGAGAAGTTTGTAACTCGTGTCGTTCAGGACTTGGAAGTTAGTACCAACAACTATTGGTTCACAAAGGCTTGCTGAAATTGTCAAATAGGTTTGATTGAATTAGATTGAAGAATCATGTTTCATAAAACAATGAAATGATGTATCTTGCATTATTTGAGCCAGAGTTGATATCAAAATTTGATCCACTTTCATGTTTTGCTAGAACGCTAAGATTCTTGAATGGATCTACTTGGCTCATTCAAAATCCTTGTTCATGTATTCCAATGAGTTCAATTGAATGTACCCATCATGATGTCTGTCTGGTGACTTGTTATGGGACCAAGGGGTGCGGGATCAGTTGATTATGGACATCAGATCTTGTTTCTGTTTTGGAATAGCATGGCTGGCCTTGCTCTGGTAAAATCTTGGTATTGAGAGCACTCTGGAAATTATGTGATGTAATTGAGCTGACTTTTTGATCATTAAGCCATGACTGAGCAGCTGTGTGGATGGATTCATCCTTGAGTGGACTATGTGCATTCTTGCTTCTGCCTTGTCTCTCCACAAGCAGATGTTCCAAAGATTTGATAGTGCCAAGCTAAGGCTTGAACACAATGCATATAATGTGTCTGAGAGGCTGTCCCCTCATTTCATTGCTCTGCAATCTTTAGAATTGTCTCAATTTTCCTGTGACCTTTCAATCACAATGTTGCAAAATTATGCATGATAAATAGCTGATTGATATGGGCCAAAGTCCATGTTTTCTTCTTCAGCTCCTTCTCACAAGTCAGACCAAGGCCAAATCTCTGGTTTGACTGTAAATACACCATGCAATCTTCCTCCCATGCCAATGTTGTCTGGATCAAAACTGAGAGGAGAGAGGGACACAGATTCTTGGTAAATCTGCACAGTGTCATTAAATCTAAAAGGAGAAGAGAGACAGACTCTTGACAAATCTGCACATCAATGGGGTCTGGGTCTGAGAACTCTGCAGATTTGTTTTGAGCCTTGATCACTGGTTTTTCATGCTGATCATTGTAATGGTTAAATATCATATCAATATCTTAGCCAACAAATTTCATCTCAACATCAGAAAGGCCAGGCATTTCTGCTTTAGAGGCTTCATCTGAGCTTGTGGACACCATGTTAATTGCTTCTAACAGATGTGGCACTTCTGTTGTTTGCACTTGTGATGTCTTCCTGTACATGAAACCAGATCCATCAAGACTTCTTCGGTCATATAGCAGGTCTCAATAATGTCAACAAGTGCATTCAGATTTACTTCCTACATCTGGACCTTGTTCATACTCTGTAGGATGCTCTTGTGTACAAAGCAGATAAGTAGTTGATCAAATTGACAATTGTATGCCTTACCTTTATGTTCTTGGATCTTCCTCAGATACTTCTTTCTGAGCTCTGCTGGAACCCATTCCTCATCTTGAAGATCATCCTTATTAGCAATTGCAATTTTCATCAACTGAATATGCCATAACTTGGTGGCAATTATACTAGTGATGCCATTATTCCATCCCTCTGTCAAGAAATCCATATTCTCATTGTTATCAGCATTCTCTTTGTCACTTTCCTGGTCTTCTTTCTCCCAGCATGGCTTAGAATTGTCCGACTCTAACAGAGGATCCAAGTTCTAATCAGGATTGACATTGTCACGACCCGCTACCGACCCCCGGGACTCCAGCGCTCCCAAAACCACCCCCGCAACCGCCCTGGGCCTGGACCGGCCAACTCCCCTGGCCATCACTGGCCATCACCGCCCGGCAATGCCACAGCCACCGCCACTCGCGGCACCCCCCGGCCATCACCGCCATGACCGCCACATCAGCGCCGGGTCTCGGCTATCACATCACATCAG
>JAGGAQ010006388.1:0-16759 GCA_017657225.1 Termitomyces sp. T69sscA
CGGCGCGGGTCGGGGGTGACGGGTGGTGCCGGCGCTGATGTGACGTGATAGCCGAGACCCGGCGCTGATGTGGCGGTTACGGCGGTGATGGCCGGGAGGTGCCGCAAGTGGCGGTGGCTGTGGCGTTGACGGGCGGTGATGGCCGGTGATGGCCGGGGGAGTTGGCCGGGTAGCGGTCCGGGCCCGGGGCGGCTATGGGGGTGGTATTGGGATCGCTGGAGTCCCGGGGGTCAGTAGCGGGTCGTGACACAGGGCACATGAGGCTAACAAGACAGAGATGAAACATGGAACTAGAGACAGAGGTATGGCAATATCAAGACTAGAGTACTAGTTGCTACTCTATGACTTATATACTGTATGGTACGTAGGCCCCAGGGTTCAGGTCTGAGTCTCAGGGACAAGTTGTGGCACTGAGGCTCAAGATGAAGCCCAGAAATTGTGCAAGGCAGTGGTGGGGTCAATGCATGTCATGCATTGCAAAGGAAACTCTTCAAAGGAAGGTCTTGCTTTGGGAGCACAGAGGTATGGAATGGCAAAGAGGTGAGGAGGCAAGCAGGAGTGAGGCATGACATGCAGAGGTTGGACTGATAGTAATGCATGGTTGTGATGCATTATGAGTGTATCAGAGGTAGCTGAGGGAGGGAGGCTTCAGCACAGACTGAGGAGAGCGCTGGGGGTTGCCAGCACCGGTGCTGATGTGGCGGCTGCAGTTGGAGGAAGCACCAGGGATAGCTGAGGCTAGCACTGATGTGGCAGTCATGGGCAGTGATGGTTGAGAGGTGCTGGGGGTAGCAGTGGCTGATGGTGGTGACGGTGATGATGCCCAAAATTGTACCAAGTAGTGTCTAGGTAGGCAGTCATAAAGCAAATAGCGTCAGGCTCGCTAGTGGAGGTGAGTTGGGCAGGGTCCCAGAAGACAAGTTAGCAGAGAACAGTGGTAAGGAAGTGGTAAGGTAGTGCTTAGCATAGTCGCCAAGCATGTGATGCCTGCTGTAGTTGCAAGGTGTGCAGATGACTAGAACACTGGCATACTTCCAGTGGCAAGACAAAGCACCTTATAATGGTGCTCTGGCATAGAGTAAGCTTTAAGAAAGGCAAAATTGAGCTCTGAAGCCCAAGCATAAGAGTTAGATGGTGAAGGTAACTTGTTATTTGCAGGCTATAAGTACAGTATATATAGTAAATTGTAAGCAAAGTTGCCGTTGGTGACCCTTGGATCATCAACGTGGAGAACTAGTAAGTAAATAATAGGCAACAATCTTTTATATAGGAAAGTGTCCATCAGACCTTAGCAATTAGTGGCACCAGTCAGGCTATCTGTCATGTCAAAATGCCAAAAAGTAGGTATGAAATCACCAAAATGTCAATGTCGTGAAATGATGGTGGTTATTAGGGTGCAGCGGCAAAGCTGGCGAAACCTCAGAGTCAAGAAAGTAAGGTAAAATAAATCAAAAAATAATAAATGAAAAATATGCTAAGTGTTTGTCCAGGGTTCAAACCTCAGCCTTTTGAGAGGACACCAGGTAATCCAGAGGTTGTGCTAACCACTAATCCACATGGCTGTGCCAGTGAAATCATCAGTATGCCTTTTGATACAACCTGGGTCTTATCAACGGGCAGTGATGGCTGAGGGCTGCCAAGGTGGCTGGCTGGGCAGTGGTCCAGGCCTGGAATGGTTGTGGAGGTCAGTTTGGGGAGGTCGGAGTCCTGAGGCCAGGGCTAAGTGCTAGAGGTTGGTAGTGGGTTGTGACAACCATGAACACTGCTATAACAACCAATGTTAATTGTAGTACAACACTTTTCTCCAAACTTGGAGGGTTCCAACTTCCAAAGGGTGCAGAGCTCATGAGCATTTCTTTCCTTTAGGGACCTCACAACCCCTGATGACATGAACTTGCATGGTCCAAGTGGACCTCCATCTTGTTTTTGAGTGCAAGGTTATCTCTGATAGTCTGCTAGATGACATCCAAGTCATGTACTGTAGATGTCTCCTTGGATTTGGGTTATGGTCTCAGATTGCATCATTGTTCATTGAAACTGGAATGCCTTAATTTTGAACTCAAAGACAGCAGCAAAGGCAACAAGCAGCTTGATATATGATGCAATTTTGACATGATCACTGCCCCATGTACCTAACTTCTAATGTTTGAACAAAATCAGATGATTTTGATGATTGCTTATGGGAACTATCTCATATCAAGAGTGTCACATCTATTTCTAGGTAGTGTGAGATGTTTGTCAGGTTCTGCTGACTATGGGGCTCAGTCCACTGGGCAAATTCCTTATATGGCATGCACAATATCTATAGACACAACGTACTGTCGAGAGTGTGGGGTGTAGGAGACCAAAGTGGGGCCAGAAATGCTAGTGGGGGATCATTGGTCATGCTGGAGCAGGGATATGAGTGCTGGAGATGGGGAAGAGGGGTGTAAGATGAATGCCAGAGTGAGCACGAGTTCCAGGGATGCAAGGAAAGAGGACAAAGCAAGCGCCAGTGTGCAAGCAAGTCCTGGAATCAACAAATAGAAGGCCAGGGCAAGTGTGGGAACTTAGCAAGTCCTGGGGTCAAAGGCAAGAGACATGGAGATCTCAGCAAGCCAGAAAAGGAAAGAGTCAAGATAAGATAAGGGAGAGAGGAAACAGAACAAGTCAGGACAAAGGCAAGAGATGAGGGAGTAAAAAGGGAGCTCAGAGACTTGAGGCAAAGAAAAAATAAAGCAGAGATAGCTTAGAGTACAAGATGAGTAGAGACGAGAGGAATGAGGCGATACAAGACAAGTACGGTACAAAACAAGACAAAGTCAGAGAATGGAAACTAGAATGCGTGAGACTACAAAACAGAGACAAAACACAAAACACAAAAACAAGAAGTACAGCAATATCAAGACTAGAGTACTACTTGCTACTCTACAACCTATATACTGTATGGTAGGTAGGCCCTGGGTCCTGGTGACAAGTTGTGGCACCAGGGCTCAAGGTGAGACCCAGGGATCATGCAAAGCAGCAGCAGAGGTCAAGACATGTCATGCGGTGCGGAAGGTCTTGCTTTGGGAGTGCAGAGACATGTAGTGGTGAGGAGGTGAGGAGGTGAGTGGAAGTGGGGCGTGATGTGTGGAAGTTGGATCAACAATGATGTGTGGTCATGATGCATGATGGAGGTCTCAGCATGGGCCAAGAGGAGCGCTGGGGGCTGCCAGCACCAGTGCTGATAAGGCAGCTGCAGTTGGAGAAGCATTGCAGATGGCTGAGGTTGGTGCTGTCAGGTTCCACTGACCATGGGGGCTCAGTCCACTGGGCAAATACCTTACGTGGTGATCACTGTGTCCACGGACACAGAGCACTGGTAGGGTGCAAGGCATAGGAGGCTGAAGCGGGGCGGAAGTGGTGCGTTGGAAAGTGCCAGTAGCACCAGTGAGTGGGCAAGTGTTGGGGAGGGTGGAGGACGACTGCCGGGGTTGGGTGTGAGTCCTGGGGGTATGAGAGGGTGGAACAAGCAAGCGCCGGTGCGCGAGCAAGTCCCAGGGTTCAAAGAGATAACAGGCATGGAGACTTAGCAATGTCACGACCCGCTACTGACCCCCGGGACTCAGCCCCGGCCCCGGGACTCCAGCGCTCCCAAAACCACCCCCACAGCCACCCTGGGCCCGGACCGCTACCCAGCCAACTCCCCCGGCCATCACCGGCCATCACCGCCCGTCAACGCCACAGCCACCGCCACTCGCGGCACCTCCCGGCCATCACCGCCATGACCGCCACATCAGCGCTGGGTCTCGGCTATCACATCACATCCAAGACCCCCCATCACGCATCATGATTGCGCATCACTGCCGCCGACCTCTGCTCGCCACACCCCGCTCCCGCTCCCTCCTCACCACCCCACCACCGCGTGTCTCTGCGCTTCCAGTACGAGACCTCCGCGCCGTGTGACATGTCTTAGCCTCGCCCCATCCCACGCGGCCCCCGGGTCTCATCCCAAGCCCCAGCGCCGCGACCCGCTGCTGGAACCCAGGCCTGACCCCCGGGTCATACCTACTACGTAGTATATAAGGCGCAGAGTAGTAAGTAGGTACTCTAGTCTTGATATTACCATAACCCCGTCTTGTTTGTTGTGTTCTCGTCTCTGTTCGTCTCTCTCGTGCCCCGGTTTCATTACTTACTTGCTTCTTTTCTCGTACTTGTCTCGTTTCGACTCTCTATCTCGTCTCCACTCGTCTCGTAATTCTAATCTATTCTCGTTGTCCTCTTCTCTCTTTTTCTACTCTAAGTTCTCTCGACCTTCGTTCCCAGCTCTCTCCTCTTCGACTTAATCATTTCCATCTCCCGCTATCTTATTTCGACTCCTTCCCCTTTTGGTTATCCGACTTCCCCGACTCTGATTCTATCTCCGGGACTTGCTAAGTCCCCTCGTCTGCTTTTCTCTTGATCCCTGGGACTCGCTTGCTCCCGGCGCTCGCTCATCTCGTTCTCTCGCCTCCCCAGGACTCGCGCCGACCCCCGGGACTCGTCCTTCCCCCTCCCCAGCATCCGTCTCACCCACCGGCACTCCCGGCACCCTTCCATGCACCCTTCCCCGCCCCGCTTCGGTCTCCTACGCCTCGCGCTACTCCAGGTGCTCTGTGTTTGTACACGGTGAATAGCCGTAAGGTGGATTTGCCCAGTAGACTGAGCCCCCGAGGTCAGCGGAACCTGACAAGCAAGTCCTGGAGATGGAATCAGAGACGTGGAAATCAAGCAGGCCAAAAGGAGAAAGGGTTGAGATAAGATAAAGGGAAAGAGAACAGATTAAGTTGAGATGAGGAGTTGGAGACAGAAGAGCCAAGAAAACTTAGAGTAGAGAGGGAGAGAAGAAGCAAAGTAGAATGGATTAGAGTATGAGACGAATAGAGATGAGGCAGGGAGGCGATACAAGGTGAGTACGATAAGAAAAAGAAACAAGTAGAAATGATGAGACCAGGATGTGCAAGAAAATGAGATAGAGACAAGAACACAACAAAACAGTACGGGGCTACGGTAATATCAAGACTAGAGTACTACTTACTACTCTACAACTTATATACTATGCAGTAGGTAGGCCCTGGGGCTTGGGCCCAGGTTCCAGTGGCGGGTCACAGCACCGGGGCTTGGGGTGAGACCCAGGGGCTGCACAGGGTGGGGTGAGGTTGAGACATGTTGTGCAGCGCAGAGGTCTCATACTGGAAACGCAGAGACACATGGCGGTGGGGCGGTGAGGGAGTAGGAGCAGGGCATGGCATACGGAGGTCAGGTCGGTGGTGATGCATGGTCGTGATGCATGATGGGGGTCTTGGCGCAGGCCAGGGGTGATGGGTGGTGCCAGCGCTGATGTGGCAGCTATGGGCAGTGTGATAGCCAAGACTGGCGCTGATGTGGTGGTCATAGCAGTGATGGCCGGGAGATGCCGCAAGTGGCAGTGGCAGTGGCGGTAACAGGCGGTGACAGGCGGTGATGGCTGGAGGATGCCACAAGTGGCGGTGGCTGGTGGCGGTGATAGGCGGTGACAGACGGTGATGGCCAGGGGCTGCTGAGGGGGTTGGCCAGGTAGCAGTCTGGGCTCAGGGTGGTCGTGGAGGTCGTTTTGGGGAGGGTTGGAGTCCCAGGAGTTGGTAGCAGGCTGTGACAGGTGCTGATGTGGCAGTTATGGGCGGTGATGGCCAGAGGGATGCCAGGGGTGGCAGTGGGTGGTGGTAGTGACGAGCAGTGATGGCCAGGGGCTGCCAAGGTAGTGGTTTGGGCCCAGAACAGTCATGGAGGTCAGTTTGGAGAAGTTGGAGTCCTGGGGCCGAGGCTAAGTCCTGGAGGCTGGTAGCGAGTTGTGACAATGTTCTTCAACACATATAACTTGAACAGAGAACAAACATCAGTCCATACTTTTTAGGGATGAAGATCTTTACAATATTCAATGAGAATGGATGTTCATAGCATACTAGGGACACAACTACATGTATGTAGTATGGGCCCAGCTGTTCCTGTGTGGACCTCACTGGTGATCTACTTCCTTCCTTCCTTCCAATGTCTCAATTGCTCCCTAATAGATGACACACATGATTTTTGTGATTTAGTCTGCATTGGTCTCATGAAAACTAAGTTTTAACCTAATATAAAATTCAAAGTCAAATTTATTTTTGCTGCTGCTGAATAAGTATGAAAGAAAACAACAAACAAATCTTCAACTTGTTGGAGTACTGTAACACAAAAACATCATGATGTATCATCAACCAAGGAAGAAATGATGCATGCAGGGTTTGAGCAGACTTTGCAGAGACAATTAAAATGCAAGCACAGGGTTTGAACAGACTTTTGATGCAGCATAATGTTTAGCAAAAGTAGATTATATTCTGGAATCAATTATCACAGTCTAGAGTTTGTGAGTCAAAGACAAATTGTATTTCAGTAAGTACAAACATCAAAAATAAATACACAACATACCTGGAGTTTATGAGTTGATGACAACCTGAACTCCAGTGTATAGTGTAAGCTATATACCTCTTTTCTAGATTGATGAGACATGAGTCAAAAATACAAATTTTAAAGATAACTCATTATGTTTTAGATATATGTACAAAATGATGCTATGATGATGCAAATACAAAGTCTATTCATTGTATTCCTTGACAACTTTGTAGGAAGAATTCAAGATATAAGCACAACCCAGCAATGCAAAGAGTAAAGCAAGAAAATGTTGACGTGCAATGTGAGTAGAAGAATGAACAAAGAAAAGAAGACATGCAAGGCTTGGGCAAGTTAAGACTTGGAACTTTGAAGCAGGGAGAAGTGCAGAGGTAACACTCTAAATGTAGATCTGGACATAATACTGAAGGCAAAGTGTTTGCACTACTAAGATTTCTCCAACATGGTGCTGCAACACACAGAGCTTGTGAAATGATATATTGATGATGATGTTGATGATGTGATACAGCTAGTACTAGACATAGGCTGAACAAAACCATGCATACCAGAAGCAAAGATATGCACCACTAAGATTACCCAATCTGGGGTTGCAGGAAGTGCAAAGTATTGGGATGCAACAACATAGATCCATCTCAACTAGCTTGATCTAGAAAGTTCTAGAAAAATTCTATGAAAGAAGACACATGACCTAGTACAAAGTGAGATAAAGCAAGAGTTAGGTTGCCCAGGGTTAATTTGGGCAAAAATCAACACCCCATGCCAATTCACATCATCACATCAATATCACACACTGGCCATCTCTTTGTCAATCTACTTAACCCTCCTCTTACTTACATAAGAGAGTTGGAGATTTACATGTAATATGTGTGATATCTCAACACCTGCTACTTCTAGTGAAATAAAATATCTATCTTTCTGATTTCTTTTTGATTCTTTTGCTTCAACTTTATTCTCTAAATTTCTTTTCCAACTCACCTCAGTTTCAACTTCTTTGCTTTTCTTCTTCCTTTATCTTTATTTCTTGCCTTGACTTCCTCTTGTTTCAGCTCAGCTAATTCTTGCACCCTCTATCTCTCATACAAGGACTTATCTGTCCCTGCTTCTTGCCCCAGCCCTTTGTCTACCACCTCTAGAACTTGCTTACAGCCCTGGCATTTGTCTCTTGCTTTTCCACACACCTTCAGTGCTTATTCTTTGCATACACCACCCTAGACATAACCAGCACTCTTTACCCTGAGTCTCATTGTGCCCTCAGTCTCATTGTTCAATCTTCTATGCTCTGTGCTAATCTAGAGTACTTGCTGTGCACATAGTACATTGTATCTGCCTAGTAAGGACTTACCTAATTATCTAAGCCTCCATAGTCAGCAAAACTTGACATTGGCATCAGACATTAACAAATCAGAAAATTCACAAATTGATGATGAAAAAAAAAACTGCTGAGTATGTGAATACAAAATCTACATGTGTCTCTAAAGCTTTAATGTTATGTATTTTGGTCTATACCAGGAGTGCCTCAAACAACACATCTTTCTCAAGCACAATCATTAATTCTGAAGCCTCTGCACACATTACAACACATCAAAAATGGTTCAAGTGTACTTTTAAAGACTTAGAGTCAAACTGATAAAAGAACAAAAGGTCATACTGATCAGAAAAAGCAAGAATGATTTTTACTACTTAGAAATCATACCCACCCAACATGTGCACACTGCCATTGACATAAACACCCTTCACTGGCATCTTACCCATATTTCACCAAACAGACTAGTACAAATGGTTAATAATGGTTGTATTGAGAGAATTGACAAAACCACTAGCAAGCTCAAGTTTTATGAGCTGTGCATCTTAGCAAAGCCCAGAAAGCTTCCTTTTGAGAACAAGGGCCAAAAGGCAACTCACCCATTTTAAATAGTCCATTCAGATGTTGGCAAGCTCATTGAACCAGCAGAGAGAATTGACAAAACCACTAGCAAGCTCAAGTTTTATGAGCTGTGCATCTTAGCAAAGCCCAGAAAGCTTCCTTTTGAGAACAAGGGCCAAAAGGCAACTCACCCATTTTAAATAGTCCATTCAGATGTTGGTAAGCTCATTGAACCAGCAGACCAACATGGAAAATAGTATTGGATATCCTTTATTGATGGATATAAAAAATTTTCTTGAGTCTACTTCATGAAGAAAAAAAGCAAAGCCTCACTAAAGTTCCAGAAATTCAAAAATGACATAGTACATTAGTGCTGAAATTAGCAAGCTTTATCTCTTTGGTAACTATGTTCACTCTGACAATGGTGGCAAATACATAGAAAAGAAATTTCAAGATGAGCTTAGAAAAACAAGTATAGTGCATCTTACCACAGCACCTAATACACCTAAACAGAATGGATTAGCACAACATATGAATCAGACACTAGTCAATTCAGCTACTGTAATACTGATAGAATTTGATTCCAAAATCCTTCTGGTCTAATACCATGCAAACTGCTGCTATAGCCATCAGTAGAACACAAGCCTCAAGGCTTAAAGAAAAAACACTTTATACCACAATATTCAATTGAAAGGTTGATATTCTATGGTACTGCCCATTTAGCACCACCACCTACACTCTCATTTTAAAAGATAAACAAAATGGTAAATTCTCCAAGAAAGCATGGAAAACTGTACTCATTGGCTACATCACTGGAAAAAAGTGTACAAGCTTTTGGATTTAAAGACAAGAAAAGAGTTTACAAATTAATACATACGTTTTGATGAAGATGAATACACACCCCTTGACATTGTAGAATTCATCAATGATAATGTACTGCTCTTTGATCATAAGTGGGAGCCAAACTTTATGCATTCCTTATTAAATGAATGCCACCACATGATCATTGAGTTAGATGATTAAGCTGATGACAACCTTGTAACAAGAGTCAGACTCAAAACATGTCAAGAAGATCTTTACAGAACTATCCACAAACACTGGCAAAATAAAAATGCACCTCAGATAATGCACACAACTAAGGGTCAGTGGAAGATGAGCTATTAGCACAAAGGAGATACAGCATATGTACTCAAAAAAGTTGTAAAGGATGCTGACTATTGTTGTGTGGTTGAAGCCTAAAATAGATAAAAAGAGGACAATCAAGCTGAGAAACAATGACCTTAACTTCAGTGACCTAACTGAATTGTCAGACAACTTGAATAACAATGAAGAAACTTATTTTGCAGGTATATCTCAGAGTGGAACATCTAAACATCCTCCTATAAAACGCAAAGGAAGCATTTAAAGGTCCTGATGCTGACAAATGGCAACCAGTGCTGCAGGAAGAATTACAAAGTCTTATAGACAACAACATTTTTGAGATTGTACCTATCCTTAAGGATGAAAACCCCATTACCTCAAAGCTTGTTTATTGTATAAACCTAGATGCAAATGGGCAAGTTGAGCATGACAAACTTTGAATCATTGCCCACAGTTTCTCTCAGACTACCAACTTCAAGTTTATTTGCATCATATTTCTTGATGCCAAATACAATCTGGAATTAGATCAGATGGATGTTGCAATGGTCTACCTGAATGGAGAACTTGAGGAGGAGATATATATGCTTCCTTTTAATGTTGTCAAGATACTTGCAGGACATCATTGGTGCTTCAAGAGATCATTTTATGGACTAAAGTAAGCAGGTCACTGTAAGGGCGACCTCCAGAAGTTGCGGCTCAACTACACAACTAACAGAGGGAAATCCAAAGTTATATGAAGCATCATAATCAATGATACAATGGTAACTATCACCTAGCAGAGGGAAATCTAAAGAAAACAAGTCTGAAGATTCATCACTGCTTAGTGTGGCACATCAGCAGGCAGCAGAGGCATGGGAACAACTGTACAGGTGACTGGAGCTAATCTTAACCTTGAAGAATGCTTAAACAGGGAGTGTGGGAAGCTCTGGGGCTTTTCTAAAAAGGAAAACAACCTCCGGAGATCTCTGGAGGTCTAGAGCAAGTCTCAGAGGTCTAGAGCGAGCCCTGGGAGTCCTGGGAAGTGGTGTAGAAGGTGGATTGGGGCATAGTGATGTGCCAAAAATGGAAGTCAAATGGAAGTCCCCTGACATCACCCCCCCTCTAGTGTGCAGCATCTCAATGTGCAGGGTAAAAGAAGTTCTAGATTGCCTGGTCCACTGGTGAAATGGAGTAGATTCCTCAGATGGCCTGGGGTGTGTCTGGGTGTGTTTGGTGGAACTCTCTGACCAGTTCCAGTGCATGCACATTCTTCTAAGGCTCCCAGGAGATGTCTTTGATCCTGTAACCTTTCCACTTCATCTTGTACTGCAGCTGCCTTCGGAATAGGTGACTGTCCAGAATCTCTTCCACCTCATACTCCTTGTTGTTATTGACCACTACTAAGAGGAGGCACTGGGCATTGTCCTGTCAGGTTCCGCTAACCATGGGGACTTAATTCACTGGGCAAGTACCTTATGTGGTGAGCACTGTGTCCACAGACGCAGAGCATTGGTAGGGGCACTGTCAGGTTCCGCTGACCTCAGGGGCTCAGTCTACTGGGTGAATCCACCTTATGGCTATTCACCATGTACAAACACAGAGCACCGGGATGAGCGCGAGGCGTAGGAGACCGAAGCGGGGTGGGGAGTGGTGCGTGGAAGAGTGCCAGTAGCGCTGGTGGGTAAGACAAGTGCCAGGGAAGGTGGGGGACGAGTGCCGGGGATTGGTGCGAGTCCCGGGGGTGTGTGAGAACGAGATGAGCAAGCACCGGGAGTGAGCGAGTCCCAGGGATCAAGAGAAAAGCAGTCGTGGGGACTTAGCGAGTCCCAGGGATGGAAACAGAGCTGGGGAAGTTGGATAGCCAAAAGGGGAAAGAGTCGAGATAAGATAGCGGGAGGTGGAAACGATCAAGTCGAAGAGAAGAGAGTCGGGACGGAGAGTTGAGAGAACTTAGAGTAGAAAAGAGAAGAGAGGACAATGAGAATGGATTAAGAGTACAAGACGAGTGGAGACGAGATAGAGAGTTGAAACGAGACGAGTACGAGAAAAGAAGCAAGTAAAAGTAAGGAAACCAGGACACGCGAGAGACGAAACACACAGACAAGACAGGGTTACGGTAATATCAAGACTAGAGTACCTACTTACTACTCTGCGCCTTATATACTACGTAGTACATATGGCCCGGGGGTCAGGCCCAGGTTCCAGCAGCGGGTCACGGCGCCAGGGCTTGGGATGAGACCCGGGGGCTGCGCGGGACGGGGCGAGGCTAAGACATGTCGCACGGCGTGGAGGTCTTGTACTGGGGAGCGCAGAGACACGCGGCGGTGGTGCTGTGAGGAGGGAGCGGGAGTGGGGCGTGGCATGCGGAGGTCGGCGGCAGTGATGCGCAATCATGATGCGTGATGGGGGTCTCGGCGTGGGCCGGGGGTGATGGATGGTGCCGGCGCTGATGTGGCGTGATAGCCGAGACCCGGCGCTGATGTGGCGGTCACGGCGGTGATGGCCAGGGGGTGCCACGAGTGGCAGTGGCTGTGGCGTTGACGGGCGGTGATGGCTGGTGATGGCCGGGGGGGTTGGCCGGGTAGCGGTCTGGGCCCGGAGCGGTTGTGGGGGTGGTTCTGGGAGTGCTGGAGTCCCGGGGCCAGGGCTGAGTCCCGGGGGTTGGTAGCGGGTCGTGACAGGCACGAGGTGTAGGAGACTGAAGCAGGGTAGGAGAAGTGGGTAGGGGGTTGCCGGTAACGCTGGGATGGGCAGCAAGTGCTGGGGAGGAGTGGAGGACGAGTGCTAGGAGTAGGTGTGAGTCTCAGAGTCAACAAACTGAGAGTGGCAAGCATGGAGACTTAGTGAGTCCTGAGGATGAAAGCAGGAGGAGCAGAGATTAAGTAAGCCAAAAGAGAAAAGAGTTGAGATAAAATAAGGGAAGAGGAAGCAGAATGAGTCGAGACTGGAGGCTGGAGACAGAAGAGACAAGAGAACTTAGAGGTTGGCAAAGAGATGAGGAGTAAAGCAGAGTGGAATTAGAGTACAAGATGAATAGAGGCAATGAACAGGAGCAGATACAAGATGAGTACAATAAGAAATGAAGCAGAGTGGAAAATAGAGACCGGAATGCGTGGAAATACGAGACAGAGACAAGACACAACGGAATAATACAAGAGTTATCATAATATCAAGACTAGAGTACTATTTACTACTCTACAACTTATATACTGTGTGGTAGGTAGGCTCTGGGGCTCAGGCCCGGGTCCCAGTGGCGGGTCATGGTATTGGGACTTAGAGTGAGACCTGGGAATTGCACGGAGCAGCAGAGGGGGTTGAGACATGTCACGCAGTGTGGAGGTCTTGCACTGGGAGTGCAGAGACATGCAGTGGTGAGGCTAGGGTGAGGAGGAGAGCAGAAATGAGGCATGCAGAGATCAGGTCAGCAGTGATGCGTGATTGTGATGCGTGACAGGGGTCTCAGCATGGGCCAGAGGAGTCTTGGGTGTTGCTGGCACTGGCACTGATGTGGCAACTGTGGTTGGGGAAGTGCTGGGGATAGCCAGAGTTGGTGCTAATGTGGCAGTCATGGGCGGTAATGGCTGAGGGAATGCCAGTGGTGGCGGTGGCTAGTGGCGGTAATGGGTGGTGATGGCCAAGAGTTGCCGAGGGAGTTGGCCAGGTAGCGCTCCAGGCCTGGGAGGGTCATGGAGGTGGTTTTGAGGGGTTTGGAGTCTTGGGGGTCAGTAGTGGGTTGTGACATGTCCTAGGATAGGGTCTTCTGAGGCCAGTGTTAGCTTGACCACATTGAATACCAGGTGAAGCTGTTGCATTCCTGCTGGGAGCCAGAGTCAGTAGGCTAGTGGGCCTACTTGTCATTTCATCATGAAGAGTCCTAGCTGATGGTCCAAAAGCTTTTTTGATGGGCAAGTGGTGGTGATGTCAGAGGCATTTAGATAGTCTCTGACTTCTTCTATAGTTGTAGTATCAGGCTATGTTGTCCTTTGTCTTTATCAGAGCAGCCTTGGCTTTCTCCTACGCCACCTTCATCCAGTCCACAAACTCATTCACAGCTTTGTTCTTCAAGGGCTGGGTCCAGGGCTCAAAGCACATGTGTGGGTGGTGTCTGGTATCCAGGAAGAAGGTTGACACCTGAGTGGCTGCATGAACGTGGGTGTTGTACTGAAACTCGGCGTTTGGAAGCAGCTTGTCCCAATCATCCTGCTGCTCATTGCAAAAGAAGTGGAGGTGCTTGAGCTCCTGATTCATGTGTTTTGTCTGGCCATCAGACTGTGAATGGTAGGTGGTGGAGGTGTGGAGCTTCATGTTGAGCAGTCAATAGAGTTCTTGAGTGAACTCCGCTACAAACTGTAGGCTACAGTCTAACACATAGGCATTTGAGAGGCCATGGAGCTTCTAAACATTCTTCTAGTACAGGTTTGCAGCACCTATGGCAGAGCAAGTGGTGTGAGTGGAGATGAAGTGTGCTTGTTTGCCACAAAGGTCCACCACTACCTCATAGCTGTGAGCATCAGGGAGTTCTACAATGAAGTCCATGGAGGCTACATTCCATTGTTTTGATGGGACTGATAGTGGGTGGAGTTGTCTGGTGGGGAGGCGGCGCTTGTGATGACCACAACTCCTGCAATAGAAGTGATCTACCAACTGGGCTAAAAGGCCACAATGTCAAGCCTGGCTTGACATGTTGCAGGTACTATTTAAGCAGTATCCAGTGTTATGATGCCGTGATCATGACAGCGCTGAGGCTTGGTTCAGAGGCAATGGTTGCATGTGCTAGTGTAGAATCTAATGTACTGGGACATTTGGGGCCACCAGTAGTTCTGGGACACTAGCTTCAGCATCTTCCATTGGCTAGGATATCTGACAATGCAGGAGTTGTGGTGCTGCTTGGAAATTCTCTGGTGGAGCTCTGGGATGTTGGGCACATAGATGCGGTCTCAGAAGGTCAGGAGCCCATCCTGGAGGGCCCATTCATCTGTGTGGACTGACTTGGCTCTTGTGGTGGATTCTGACTTCAGAGCCATGGCTGCCTGAGCAACAACATTTTCATGGTGGCCATCCTGGTTTCCATGCCAGATGTCTCAGAGGATATCGACCTCTGCTCTCTGGACCGCCAAGTCCTCCATGGCCTAGACCGCCAAGTCCTCCATGGCCTAGATGGCAAACAACTCCAGCCATAGGAGCACAATGTTGCTGTTGTCATCCTTGCTAGTCTGCTCTCCAAGACAACACATCAAGTTTTCCTATACTCTGGACAGGCTTGTAATGCAGCAAGAAGTCAAAGTTGGCTAAGTATAGAGACCACTGGTTGAGCTTCTTGGCTGTCTGGAAGTACTCAAGGTTCTTGTGATCTGTCTAAACCTCAAACTTATGCTAGAAACCCTTCAGGAAGTGCTGTCATTCTTCTAAAGCCTGGATGATAGCCAGCATTTCCTTGTCATGGATCTTGTAGTTGTGCTCTACCATGTTTAAGCTTTTGGAGTAGAAGGCCACTGGATGCCACTTTGCATCATCCTGGGACTGTTGTAACAAGACAGCCTCAGTGGCAAAGTTGGAACTGTCTGCTTCCACCCAAAAGGGAGAGTTGTTGTCCAGGGAGAGAAAGACAGGCCCAGACGTGACTGCTTGCTTGAGAGCATCAAAGGCAGCCTGCTTCAGGAGCCTCCAGCTCCAGGTGTCACGACTCACTACTGACCTCCAGGACTCAGACCCAGCTCTGGGACTCCAACCCTCCCCAAAACAACCTCTATGACCGCTCCAAGCCCAGACCGCTACCCAACCAACCCCCTCGGCAGCCCCTGGCCATCACCGCCCATTACCGCCACCAGCCATTGCTACTTGTGGCACCCCCTCAGCCATCACTGCTATGACTGCCACATAAGTGCTGGCCTTAGCTATCACACTGCTCATAGCCGCCACATCAGCGCCAGCACTGGCAACACCCGTTGCTCCTGGCCTGCACTGAGACCCCCATCACACATCACAATCATGCATCACTGCTGACTTGACCTCCGCATGCCACGCCCTGCTCCCACTCCCCTCCTCACTGCCTCACCACCACATGTCTCTGCATTCTCAGTGCAAGACCTCTATGCCATGCAACATGTCTCAACCCCCACCCCACCCGGCATGGCCTCCAGGTCTTACCCCAAGCCCCAGTGCCGTGACCCGCCACTGGAACTCGGGCCTGAGCTCTGAGGCCTACCTACTGCATAGTATATAAGTTGTAGAGTAGTAAGTAGTACTCTAGTCTTGATATTACCGTAAACCCCATACTGTTTCATTGTGTTTTGTCTCTGTCTTGTCTTCTTGCACGTTCCGGTCTCATTATTTCCACTTTGCTTCATTTCTTATTGTACTCGCCTCGTATTGTCTCCTTGCATTGTCTCTACTTGTCTCTTACTCTAATCCACTCTGCTTTGCTTCTTTTCTCTCTCTCAACTCTAAGTTCTCCTGTCTCTTCTGTCTCCAGTTCCCCATCTCAACTTGTTCTGTTCTCTTTCCTCTTATCTTATCTCGACTCTTTCCTCTTTTATCTCTGTTTCCATCCCCAGGACTCATAAGTCCCCATGCCTGTCATCTCTTTGAACCCCAGGACCCGCTCACGCACCAGCGCTTGCTTGTTCCACTCTTTTGTATTCTCAGGACTCACGCCTACCCCCCGGCACTTGTCCTCCCACCCCCCCTGGCACTTGCCCGCTCATCCAGTGCTACCGGCACTCCCCAGCACACCTCTCCCACCCCGCTTTGGCCTCCTATGCCTTGCACTCTACCGGTGCTCTATGTCCATGGACATTGTGATCACCATGTAAGGTATTTGCCCAGTGGACTGAGCCCCTGTAGTCAGCGGAACCTGACACCAGGCGATGTCCTTTGCAGTGAGATCAAATAGAGGGTGCACATGATGAGAGAAGTTCTGAATGAACCTCTAGTAGAAGTTGGTGAATCTTAGGAAAGCCTGCATCTCCTTCTTGTTCTTAGGCTCCAGCCACTTCACCACACCTGCCACCTTCACTGGGTTCATCTCCATGGCTCCATGCAAGACAATTAGCTCTAAATACTCAATCTAGGTCTGTTCAAACTTGCACTTCTCTAGTTTAAGGTAGAGCTGGTGCTGTCAGAGGCGTTTCAAGACAATGTGCATGACCCAGCAGTGCTCCTCAAGTGTCTTGGTGTAGATGAGGATATCATCAAGGTATACACACACTATACCTTCTGCAATAAGGTCCCAGAAGATGTTGTTCATCATTGTCTGAAAAGTGCTGTCTCACAAAGCAGATCAAGTTCACTTGAGAGCTCTACTAACTGCTTAATGTAAAGCTTCACACCTCTATCACCTATCACCCACAG
>JAGGAQ010006389.1:0-16735 GCA_017657225.1 Termitomyces sp. T69sscA
ACATTAATGCGTGTATGGCAGTATGGACAGAGTACATGATTATCTGCATTGACAACCAAGTTTGATTCATCAATTTCTGACTAATTGAGTTTAGCAAGAGTGATGTAAGGATAAATGGAGTACCTACTGTCATTCCTGAGTTAAAGTTCGGCGCCCGGGCTGTGGAGAGCTAAATCAACCCTGAAAATCGACTTTGTAGGGCAAGCTTTTGCCAAACAATTTCCATTTTTGGACAGGTACCATCACCCTCCAAAAAAATATTGACGAGCTCAGGCCTCGACCTACCTACCCATCCTGATATGACATATTGTGCACGTGACTCCCCCTTGATCAAAACTCACGATCCGACGGCGCCTATACGTGCATCTGACCGTCAGAAATCCTACATATCCAGAATACTGGCAAGACATACCTCCTCCGGTAGTAACAAACGCAACCTCTCCCTTCTTCGCCTTGGAGTACTCCTTCCACGCGTAATACGCCGTCTGTTCTACAACACCAACACATCCCAGCGTCAAACAACGCCCTACCACCACGAAGCGAACACGACAGCTCACCAGGCATCCCCGCAGCGCCGAGATACACACTCCACGGCAACCCTTCCTCGTTCCCGACGAGCATCAATCCCTGGGTCTCGAGGTCCCCGAACACACTGTATTCCCGGTGCGGGATGATGCCATAGACGTGCGCTCCGACTCTGACCTTCGCGTTCTCGGAGCGCACAACGACGCCGACGCCGTGGCTGATTATACTACAGCAACGTCGCAGATGACAAGAAAGCATTGGAGTATGACTTACGGTTCCCCAGGCATGAAAGGTGCCTGTGCATGTCAGGAACTATCAGGAGACGAGGGGGAAGGCCACTTGGGCATACGTGGTGATGCGACATACCGCGTATTTGGTATTCGCGTCGCACATACGAGCTCGTAGATACGGATCAATGGAGAGCACGAGGGTCTTGAGGACGAACCCGCCGTTTAGAGGCGTGTTCTCAATGTCGATCGTCTGGGTCGTGTCGTAGATTGTCGTTTCGTCTGGAATAGGGTACCCTGTGAACGTGTATTATTGAAACGCTATGGCATAGACTTTGATATAATCCGTGTTCAAGAGGGGGACGAACCTGTAGGTACGGAATTGAAGATTGTGCGTGCGTTTCTGATAGGTGCCATGGGTTATGCGTGAAGTAGTGAGTCGTAGGAAGGGGTTTTTATAAGACGGGCTGACGGCGTATAAATCGCTGGTATGGACACGGAGGCGCTGTAGTCCCCACTGACTAGCACAAGGTAATATGGACATCGTAACCCATGGGAATCGTTTGGCATTTGCTTGCGCAGTCGCCTGCGCATGGGTATGTATCATCAAAGTTGGGTGCAGCGCGCGACCGCAGCACGCAGCGCGCAGCGCGCACTGGCAGTGATGGGAACCAACAAGGATATTTGAAGCGAGGCGCAGCTCGCAGTCACATCTCGCAGCATTATGTTCGGAACAAGCCAACAAGTCACTGGAGATACAATGTCCATTGATTACTTAAATGTTCTGGCTAAAGACGTTCTAGGCTTTAGGATTAGCTGGTACGAACCGTTAGATAGGGATTGACAAGGTGTAAATAACGTAACGCTCTTCGAAGTGTGCAATCCGGCGGTAGCTACAACAGTATGTAATAGTGCATCAAACGAGAAAATCAGTTCAGGTGTTTATCAGGGTTACTTGCGTTGAAGACAGGACAGAGTAGCTCCCACGACGCTACATATGTGCAATAAGCAGATATTCCACAGGCACTATAACCCAAAATCGAGGTAAAACTTACGTGGAGGGTCGAATTGAGCAATTTCTGGTGCATCTTCCGCGAAGACAATGGCAAGACCGCTGGAAAAAGCATAGAATAATCATTAGCAATAATTTTTCAAAGGTGTAATGAAAATACCCTTCTAGATGCCAGTCAATGTGGCTGTGATAATATTCAAGTTGTACTGTTAAATTGGATTTTGGCAGAAAGACAGATGACCGACGAACCAATGAAAGATCCAAGGGCCAGGGTTATCCGTTGTGAATCGGATTGTAACATTATCTTGAGGCGACTTGCCAGTAGAGACGACATCACGTCTTATCTGTGGTAGTAAGTGAGGTCAGAAATCCAAAAGATGACTCGGAAGGAGTGGAAGGAGGGCTCCCTTACGAACAGGGTTCAGGAAGTTGTACGTCGAATTACCAGCACTTCGAATAACAGAAAAAGTATGCTGCGTGACGAATAATAATTAGCACTTTCAAGTGACGACGACCACTGAGGCCGGCTTGACTTTCGTACCCCATGTAGATGAAAAGGATGCTGAGGAAATCATTTTAGCGTCATTTCATTATGATGCAGTCAGACCCCTTACAGGAGAACCCAGGGAACCTCCAGGGATAGAAACTTCGATGACTTTGTTCCTGGGCAAGGTATAGACACTCCCGGACGGATAAAGTTCCTGAGGCGTTTTCGCACCACTCAGGATCTGTAGCAGAACAGGCACCGAGGGCGGAAAGAACGACGCGCCATTGATTGAAAATTGGTGAGTCTTGACATCGAACCCTATGGAGAGCGTGAGGGCGACGTCGGCGTCTCCGAGCGTGGGAGCGCCAGGCGCAGCAGGATCGGTAAGAGGATGCAGGTCAGTTTCCCGGAGCGGTTTGCTGTTGGGTGTCTGGGTCGTGTTTGGATCTTGGATTGGTGCGTCCGTGTATCGCAGGATGGCGGAGTTTATGCCTCCGTCAAACGAGCCTTGTGTTGTACCTATATGTACGTTGGGCTCAGCACGTATCCAGTAGTTGTTTATGGGCTGGTCGGCGGTTAAGACGAAGGAGTAACGTTGCCCCGCAAAGATACAGATCGAATCGATAGTTAAGGGCTGTACGTTGACCCCATCGACTTCAATGATAGTCTAAAGAAGAAAGAGAAGCAGGAAATGTCAAATTCACCCTGCAGCATGTGAATTTATCTATACAACACACCATTGTGTGTCCGTCGATAGAAAAATTGTAGCTTGGATCGCATGAAATGGAGACAAGGCGGAAACGATACCTTATACCCCGTATAACTGATATCACCGCAAGAGGTGAAGGAGGGCCACCAACATAGCGACCAATGCCGTTGATTAACGTGGAGTTGGGCCGAGGAATACCAGAAACCTGTGGAGCAGGAAAGTGATACCTGCGAATTCAGGTAAGTTGCAGAAAGATGTGACTCAGGACCCCGGCATACCAATCGGCGAGAGTGATCACTGTGTCATCTTTAAGAAATGGTGGATTACCAAGTTAACTTTGACGATAGGAAAGTGAGACAGACCATTATCAGTGTCGTATCTGTAACGATATTAGCGACGTTTTCTCTAAATCGTTTCATGAGCGAACTCACAGGTGTTCATGTGGATCATCAGGATCATAAACAACCAGAGCTCCACGGAGACCATCACAGTACTGAGTTGCTGGAAAGTCAACGGATGAGTCACCATCATATTGGATGCATTCGGCACAAACAGTAATGTGAATGGTACCAAAACGTTCCAGCCTGATCAGGGACATGAAAACCATATAGAAACGATTCTCCAGGTATTATGGGGCATTGCGTCACTCCATCTGGACCGTCAGTCCACGGAGTGCCTGCCTGAAATAGGCCATGCCAGTGCTGTAATGTGATAAGCCCTGAGAAAGTGACGGAAGAACAGAAAACTGACGATACTCGTCGCTCTACGCATAGATATATCGGTGAGAAAGTCGACGACGTTGATTTGGAAGTTGGCGCCCTTTATATCACGATGAATGCATGTCGGTCTCGCAAAGTGCAAACAAAACTAAGTGCTACCTTGTTTCCTGTGATGAGTGGGCCAGGAAAACTGGCGCTTGCAAAAGTGTTCCCTGCTAACACCGTCCTGAAATGGATCATAGAGTATTACAATGGAGCATGACCTAGGAACGAGGGGCTTACGATCGGCTAAAACCATCTGGTGAGATGACCTTGTTCACGATGTGCAGCTCTGTCCTTGGTCCGATTCCGCCATAGACAACTCGAAGGAAAGGGAGGATAAGGATGGCATAGATTTGCATTGAGATACCAAAAGGCTCGACAGCTGCTGTACACAAACTCTTTTATACTAGCATGGTTAAACTTACTGCCTTTTCATTTGCTGAGGATCATGATATGCGAGAAGACCGGTGGGACCAGGGTACATAATATCAGATCTATATCCCCGAGGTAGTTGATCCTCAGTGTTGCTCCGAACGCACTGACCCCCTGAAAGGGACCAAAAGGTATGTACATTAGGGTTACTCAATGCCATAAGAATCTGTCAAGGCAGGCACACAGCATGAATGAGCTTACCACATGGCGTGTCGGCTGTTAGTCATCTCTTGGGCTGATATCGTTGGAATGTAGCTTGATGAAATTAGATATCCTCGACTTGTACTTGTGATGTCAGATCCCGAACTCAAGGTTTAAAAGATCAAAAAGAAGCCTGATACCCTAGCTATTGACCTGTACCTTCCAATTCAGTAGCTGATGTAATATCAAGAGAATGAAAGACACTGAGCAAAACGACAGACAGAAATAGAACCATCGGGGTGAAGTCCTGACAATCGTCTATTTCATCCCGGAGATAACCACAAACCGTCCATGAGATACGGTCTCGTATTACGTTGTACCGGTCAGGTTTCTCGGTAGTCATCTTATTGGCTTCTGACAAGCGAAGGTTCAATAGCTTGACACGTGGAAAATGGTCGTCACATATACACAGAGAAAATGATTGGGCGTGCTAGGGTGTCATGAAGGTGAGACTGGATGTAGCACACATGAGTGCAACATTTTCAGGTGTCGATGTAAATGGCCGAGGTTTAAGTCGTACAAGACATTTCCTGAAAAAGGTATGGAATGTATCAATAGAAAATCCAGGGGCTTCGAACGGAAAGAACACGCAGAAGCGACGAAGAATAGAAAAGAGCTAAAAACTACCTTTTTTACGAAATTACCGCAGATATCGGCTAGGATTTCCGTTGTACATACCGGATCAAACGTTCATTTCGATGCGCTAGATCGCGTCCAGACCAGAACACGGACGACGAAAGGAACGAGTGACCTGATTCGGGTGGTAGTTGTAATCAGGGCGTCCAACTTGAAGTCGCATCTTCTCGTCTGAAATCAAACTGTGCAGCGAACGATTGCCAACCAGATATAAAGTATTGATGAGGTCTTCGGCATCTCAGATCTCACATTTGGAGCATTTTGTATTTCTGAGCTTTCGTAGGTATGTCGAGTTGGCTAGTACGTTCTATGCCCTTGGAAGGTAATTGGAATGTTACGCAAAGGGTTACGAGGACAGGCTGATGTCCGTCTAAGTGACACAAATTGTTTAATACTGTTAGACATTGATAAATTATACACGTGACCCGGCCTTTCAAGTTTATGATGCCTCTTGCTCCAGTGTTTCTAGACTTGTGAAATGAACAATCCGTGATCCTGCCTAAAAAAATTATAAGTGTAAACGACAAAAGGGACTCCTTGGTGATGATCAACGTTCACATCGACAACACAGTAAGACCGAGGATGAACAAGTCCAATGTGCGAGCGAGCTACCATACGAATTCGCGACCGAACAAATCTCCCTACCGATTACCGATTGAGATCTAGAAACCCCACCAACAAGGGGACCTCGGAAGAATCAAAAACGGAATAGAAATAAAAAAAAACGATTCTATTAAATCATACACGACCTCATACAACAGTCATACCCAACGCAAAACAAAACAAAAACAAGAAACAAAGCGTAAATCTTTTGGGCGGACGTGCAATTTAGCAAACTATGACTGTATGGGAGTGGGGAATCAATATAGAGTCCGGGGATCGACGTGCAAGAACCGTCGTAATACATGAAAAGATTAACAGCGATGAATGAAAAGACGAAAGCGAGGGCGCGTGGAGCGTAGGGAATCAGATATTCGAATTAAATAGAACTGGGAGAAATATCAAGAGGAAAAGAAGACATTTGTCGTCGATTTTTATGAGCATGGGATCATGGGTGACAGACAGATGTTTTATAGCGACCGACACACTCCAGGGTCGAAAGTTGAAAGTGCAATACTTGTGTCATCAATGCTGTTTCTTCTTTTTAGGAGCTGTAAGGACCGCTCAGCAACCCAACGCACAACGACAGCGACAGTAAACACTCACCAGCCCTCTTCTTAGACGGCGACTTCCTCTTCCTCGGCACCTCATCCTCATCCTCATCATCCTCATCCTCATCCTCGTCCTCCTCATCGTCCTCATCATACACCGGACTCGGCGCGCGCGGCCGCTTATTCGTACTGGGCGCCGCATTCACATGCGCATTCGGGGTCATCTTCCCCGCAGCCTGCGGCGTGGACTTGCGCACGGGGTACCTCCCGATCGGCGCCCCGGGCTGTTTCGAGCACTGTACGCAGAACCACTCGCCCTCGGGGACAGCGCTCAGGGGCGGCTTCAGGCACCCCAGGTGGTATGGCGAGTCGCACTGCCGGGTCACGTGCACGCGTAAGCAGGTGTATGAGACGGTAATGGGGATGTGGCAAACAGACCTTGTCGCACTCGAGCGGCGAGTCGTCGTCCCCGCGTTCCGTGCTACACACGACGCACAAGGCTGGTGGGTCGACCTCGATAGGATGGCGAGGGAGATCCGACATCTTGTCGCTTGGTTTTGATAGGAACACCGTCGTGTTCGCGCCGGCCGCGATACTAGGTGTTCCGACTCCTATCAGCAACATTGAAAGGAGAAGTATTAGGGGCTCCTTACTCTAATATCTCGATACCGTTGAGAGGGATAACGCGCGTGGGTTTCGTCGCGCTCTTCGGCTCGTCTGGGCCGAGACCAAGTTCGCCTGGCACAACGTCACCATCACGGTATAGAGCGGGTAAAAGCGGCTAGTTAGGACCGTGTACGTACCATTGGCGGCATTCTGTCCCCAACCAACAGTCATTACCGTGTCATCCTCGTCCGGGGTGAGAACCCAATGCGTGACACCTCCAGAACGAGCAAGCGAGATCTTGCAGCCCCTGCAGGTCGCGTCACCAAACTCAGCCCATAGTTTCATTCCAGTACAAGGAAAAGGACTCACTGAATATCTTGCATAAATCGGAATGTGGAGTACGGAGATCCCGCGGAGCCTGTGTCGGATGTGAGCATAGACGAACGGGAGATTGAAAGGCAGTTACAAGAGAAAGGCGTACTACACAAGCAGAGGAATCACACCCGGTGCTCGGTACCGCGCGACAATGTCCCTGCTGTGAGAAGGTAAGGGAGTACAGTAACAGAGAAAGTATATGCGTAAAACCAGTAAAAGGTGGTGTGCAGGTGTTCAATAGTATGAAGCATAATTAATTTCCAACAGGAGTTGTTTCAACGAAGTTTGACAAAGGGGTTGACGAGGTCAGAGCAAAGAAATGATGTGCGCACAGTGCAATACGCGCGCGCAACAAGCCGACCAATTTAAAACAGGGAAACGAAGGCATGACTGAAGTATGCAACCTCTATCGTTGTCCCAACGCGTGCCTCGAAAGAATGAAAACTCGAAGGAAAAGAAACCAAGGAAAAAGATACGAAAACAGAGGAAAGGAAGGAAAACCGGAACATACCCTCTCCGCTATTCTTCCACTTGCCCGCCATCCAATACATCCCCTGCTTATCCACGACGACACTGTTTGACGGGCCAGCAGCGATGAGTGCGCCGGTTGTTGCTGAGCTTGGACCTGCGAACTATCAAGGGGTTGGTTGTCACAAAGGGAGAAGAGAGAAGTAAAACGTACCTGCGGGACAGCTTTGGGCTTCAGCACGTCAACTTGGTTCCCGAGACCGAGGCGGCAGTAGCCGTTGTATCCCCATACATAGACTACCCTGTGACTAGTTCAAGCACCGAATGCGGAGGAAAAGGCCGTAGACCTACCCGGTATCGTCGAGCGCGAGACTGTGTTGTGGGCCCGAGACGATGTCTAGGATGTGTTTCCCGTCGAGCTCTTTGATGTACACTGTCGTTGGGTGTCAGCGTGAGCAGAACAAGACGTAGAAGAAGGGTAGGTCGTGGACTTTGTTCAGCTCCCTGACGTACCTGGCGTGACTTCAATATCATATGCAGTCTTGTTGCCAGTAGTTATGCGCTCTCCTGTCGTGCCATTTCCAAGTTGGCCATTCTGGGCACTTCCAAACGAGAAAACTAGACGCCGAGTGAGCTCCAATACGAGCAATTCGATGCAATACACGTACCCTTTCCAGAATCTGTGAGTACCAGCGAGAAAGTAGCACCTGCCGAAGCCTTGACTATGCGCTCCTTGTCCCCACCATTGCCAACGCCCGTAATAAGCCTGAAAGACGTGACTTCGGGACACACCGAGTGCCCACACTACACCTGCTCATGAGCTCTGCACTTGCACACCCATTCGCGCCAGACACGCACCTGGCCCAGATTGTTCTGCCCCGCACTCCACGCGCTGCCGTCGCTCCCCACGAGAATCGTGTGATTCCTCCCACACGCGGCATGCACGAACCTCGTGCCCTCCCTGGCACCGAGTTCGGAGGCGACGATCCTCATGGGCGCGTTCTCCGACACGTACTCGTCGCCGGCGGCGGACCCAGGGGGAATACCGAGCGCGCCGAAGGAGTTACGGCCAAAGAGCCACGCGGCGCCATCGATGTCGACAGCGACAAAGTGGCAGCCGTTGCACGAGGTGTGGATGGACCGGATGCGGATGTTGGCGAGCGAGCGGAGGATGTGCGGTTCGAGGAGGTCGGGGTTCCTGGCACGGTGGGTCGGGCTGGGTTGGGTTGCGGGAGAGGACGACGAGGGACTCACTCGAACTCGTTCGCGTCGTTTCTGAGTGCGCCGCCGCGCTCTTTCTTGCCGAGCTTGGGCCTGTGGGGGGGATGAGCTGGACTCGGTTCGAATTTGGGTGAGCGAGACGCACCAGTCCGTGCCGCCGCAGATGAGGACTGGAGCGGGTCAGTTGTGGCTCGGATTGGATGGCAGAGACTCACGGCGGCCCCACTGGACGGGCTCGGGCTGGTGCTTGTTGCTTGCCATCGTGGACTCTAAGGTGTTTGTTGTGTCGCCCGCTTGTTTGCCACCCAACCCCAACTCAAACTGACGTCGCCTAACTAAGCGCGCTGTAAATATTCTTTTATATATACATACTACAAACATCTCAATCACTTGTGCCGATCAATACTGCGACAGTCAGATACACAGCTCGTCCGCGAATGAATGAACTTACATATACTCGTCCCAACACGCTTGAGAGAATACTAAGGGCACGTGAGCCAGTGAAAGTGTGCAGAACTGTGAACAGACCTTGAATACGTCCCCAGAAAGCACCAACACGTCGCCATGAACCAGCGTCACAACGACCGCCTGTTTCTCGGATTTTCCTGGCTTTCTCCCAGGTTTTTTTGCCGGATTCTGTACATCCGTTTTCTCTACGCCAACAGCAGCTGTAGCGCTCTCCCCAACCAAACGCTCCCCAATCCCCATATCGACATCCTCTCCATTTGACTCGGTCTCCAAAACCATATCCATCTCTCCATCTTCATCAACCAGACTCATCCCGGGCAGAGACCCTCCATCCACGACCATTGGCTCCCCAAACACTGACTCCGGCATTGACAATCTCTCACCAGGCTCAAGAAGCCTCATCTCACCTCCTTTTTCGTTGATGTCGTCCACACCTGCAGCATCCGAACGCCCAAGGGAAGGCACGTCCTCGATCTCAGACCGACGAATCGGGAACCCCGACTGCGGCACGATGGTCACCTCCACTTCGCACCCCAGAAGCATCAGCACGACCGGATTGCTCACCGCGTCGAGGGACGTGGTTCCCTACCAGCGTGATTCATATTAGTCGTCTCTCAACTCGGAAATAGGAAACACACCTTGCGTTTCCCACTGAGAACCCACGCACAGATCTCCACCTTCCCAACTTTGACCTCCCGCTCCGCATACACCTTTGCACGCGCACACATCACATTTTTCGCCTGCACCACCGTCGGGAGCCACGCCGTCTCCTCCTTCGGCGTCGTGTACATGAAGTACGGGTCTGCGGGCGCCATCAGAACTGCACATTTTGAGTGGAAAGGGGAGGAAACGCACTAGTCGAACACATTTGCCTCTCCAGTGGTACGCGAATTTGAACATCCCTCAACAACGCCGTCGCAACCCTCTGCAGCACCCGATCGTTGCCCGTGAACACATGGAGCACGCTCACTTTTCTCACTACCTCTTTCCCCTTCTCCTTCACCGTCTCTCCGTATACCCCCTCTTCAACTTCCTCGGCCTTCACCACCCCCGCCACCTCCTTGCCTTTCCCCTTCCACCTCCCCTTAGCTCCCACCTTCCCCTCACCCGCACCCACACCTCCAACCGCAGCACGAACAGCAACATCCCAAAAATACTCAAAACACACCATCCCATCTCCCCACTCCGTCCTCTCGCCCTCCACACCCATCTTTGCAGGAAACACATTCGCAGGATGCGACAGCGCACCACTCTGCTGCGGATCCCTCAACTGCGCCAGCTCAATCGCATAGCCTCCCTGCATCTCCCCCTCACCGTACACCTCTTCTTCCCCTCCTCCCCCGCCCTCTCCCTCCCCCTCCCCCTGTCCCTCTCCACCCGTCGCCTTCGCCTTCGCCTTTCCCTTTCCTCCACCCGCCGCCAGACATCGCAAACCCAAACACCTCCCGCCCCTCAAAAACCTCCTGAAATTCACCCTCCCACACTGCCGACACAACCACCCCTTCGGCAGGTCCCCATCCACGTCCCCCGCCTCCCCGCCACGCACCGTCTGCGGCAGGAGGAAGTGGTACGCCAGGTGGATCGGCAGCTTCTGTACGACCAGCAGCGCGTAGTTCGGGTGCGAGCAGCGCCGCGCGAGGTAGTAGGGTGTCGTCGGTTTGTTTTTGTTCCCATCGTTTTTCGGATTGGTCGTCACGGCGGAAACGGCGGTGGGCTGAGTCCGATGTAACTCGGAGAGGGCGTGGGGTATGCGGGTGGAAGACGAAGGGCTGTCGCCGCTGAGGGAACGCGAAGCATGCGACCACCAAGGCCGGACGACGCTCCCCGCAGGCTGAGCCTCGACCTCTTCGCCACTCGGCACCCATCGGCACCTGAACCACCACTCCATCCTCCCAGACACAAACTCCTCCCCTTCCATGCCACTCATCTTCTTCCAGCCCTTCGTCTCTCCCTTCTCACACTCAACACGACGTTCCTACATGCACCACCAATCAGCATCGTGCCAAAAAAAGGTTAACAATAAAGGTGAACCCACCTGGAGGCCATCAATGACAAAAAACCCAAGATACGCATACCCACACTGCGGCGGCACACCGACTCCCCACCTCCGCTCCAAAAACGCGCGGGACGCAATCACAGTCACCGGCGTGCAGGCGACATACGTATCGCGCAGTGCCACAATCTCAGGCGGCAGCTTGCACGGAATTTGGTTGTCCACTTTCGCGCCTGCCCTCGCTTCTGAGCTGCCACCAGACCCACCCACACTACTCGACGCAGGCTCCGGACGAGGCGGAGGTGGGCGGACGTCCGTCGTAACACCGTTCTCGGCACGCACCAAACCGGGACCAGTGAAAGCACTCGTTGACAGTTCGTGTGGTAAACTCGAGGTCGAGAACGACACTGCAGGGACAGTGTGGAACGGGATCGGAGGCACCGAGGGTGGTCCGGTGTTTGGATGGGTGCAAGCGCCCGTCCTGCGATCGGAGGGATGGATCGGTGGCGGGAGACACGGCGTTTCATCCCCAGATATCGATATTTTCCCCATACCCATTTGTAAATCATCAAGATGGACCGCGGGCACTTGAGGTGGGGCAGAGTAGGGCGTAGCCTGTCCAAGTTGAGCGTCGACGCAAATGGCTAGATTCGAATTGAAAGGACTAGGCATAGGATAACGCAGATCCGTGGGTCCAACGTCTGTACGAGCCCGTTTGGATACCGTGTCCGATGGATCGTCAGTCACTCGTTCCTTCCCCTTCCTATCTTTCGCGCTCAGAGCGTATCCACTATCCATAACCCTAGTGCACCCCTGTTGGCCATGCGAAATTACGTTCATCTGAGCATGATTCCACTCATTCCTGGTCCAACTGCAGGCGGAAGTAGATTGCGAGCCACGTGGATGATGACTTGCGTGTAGCATATGCTGACCAGCATAAGGATCATGAAGAGACACTGATGAACCTTCGATGGGCCGCAACGAGTTAGAAGGTTGTCTGAGACGTAAACTCATCGTTCGTGAAGAGCTGTCAGATGCTTGAGGCGGCCAAGCAGGTACCCCTATTGCACTAGGAAGGCACACAGGAGCATTGGTCCGCGACAATTTCAAATATGGCGATGGATTTACTGTTGAAGGAAATGCTCTAGAGAAAGTATTGAATTGGGGTGGCCTATAAAATTGAAGAAAGCATGGTAATTTTTCTTGAAGATGAGGCGACGAGTTACGAAATGTGTTCGTAAACGTATCTATAAATTTCATTTACTTCTACTTTGACAAGAACAATTTCAAACACAGGAACTTACGTTCTGTTCTTTCTCGACAAAAACGAAAATGGTCTTTTGGTTGATAGAGTACAGGCAGGGAATAATCGTCGGGAACGTAAGTCGACCCCCCACTAGGTAAGACCGGTGGAGGTCTCTTAGGCGGGGGACGCACTGGGAATTCCTCGTCACACGCTCCCGAAGTGGGATCCTCAGCGATCGCTCCATTTCGAAAAGGTAAGCTTCCATGTAAAGGGTGGTTGGAAGCGGAATCATTCTGCGACTCAACCAAGGCCTCGCTCAAAGCTTGTGCATCAGTGAGACACGAGGAACATTTTTCACTGGTGTCAACGTCACCAGGGGCTCTGGTCGGAAACTTATTGTCGGCTGACTCGTCTGGCGCACGAAGATCCGTAGATAGACATACGAAATCTCGAATCCTAAAGGGGTTGACATGAGCACACGAGAAAAAGGAACAGAAAAGCATACATCTTCATCTCAAACGAGAGTCCGTCGTCTGCCAAATTAGACACAGCCATCTCACCCGAGGGATCTTCGAAAAGGATCACTGGCGTAGTTGATAGTAACCAGGCAATACCGTTGACTGCTACAGAAAGCTCTGGAAGCGCGGAAACAAGTTCCTCTTTAGTCTGGAGCCTCAATAGATAAGAATTGCGAAAGTTATATGGGGAAGCGAACGCTCACATCACACCATATGGAAGGCTGCAGTTCGGAACGTTCGGGAGGGACTGTTGCTAACGGACTATCCGACCAATCCATTGCCTGCAGCTTTGCTAGCCTCCACTGAGGTTCACCTTTCAACGGTCGGTCTGGATAAAACCCAGTCAACGAAAGATGTTAAAATGGAGCTATTGAACTCACTTTTTCCAGTGAGAATGGAGCGTAAGTTAGTCCGTCGCGGCTTGAGTCGCTTAGCCTTGGATATACTGAGAATCTTAACATCCAGTTCCTGTACTGGCTCAGTCTTAGACTCCTTTGGCGTTTTCACCTTCCGGAATCTGATTTCCTTCGCGAGTTCTGTGCTCTCGTCGCTCCATTCCGACTTCTTTCTGCGGGCCCTTTTGCGAGGTAACTCCGATTCCTGTGAAATCCCATCTACTGGTAGGTTAACCGGTCCCTGTTCCACGGGCGGCTTCTTTCTTTTGCGTTTCAACGACAATGGGCTTTCCACTGTTTGACGAAGTAAAGTTTTCTCCACACCAAGAATATTCGCATCAGCCGAAGCGGCCTCAATTGGAGCTACCTGACGAGTTTCTACTGCCTGTTCTAGCGGCGGCATCTTTCTTTTTCGTTTTGACAATAATTTATGGTCAACTGTTTGAATAACTGAAGTTGTCTTCTGCACGTCAAGATGGTCCACACGAGTCGGAGTAGCCTCAGTTGGAACGACCTTGCAAGCCTCACCATGAAAGTCCAAAGCGTGAGAATTCGAAGGTGCTTCTGCTCCAGGCATGATATTGGTCTCGAATTGACTCTGCCGAGCATTCCTGAGTACCGAAAGGTTTGCCTCTGACTGTGAGGACGGAGATTCCTCTATTGCATGAGGCTTGATGTTAAATTCAACTGCATCAGAATCTGTCAGGACTTTCGCCGCCGCCAGCTCTACCATGCTTAGCTTCTGCTGATCCTTCTTCTTGAATCTGAGATGTTTCGAATTCGTAGACTTTTTCCCATTGCCGGTTTGAACTAAGGGTTCATTATGTTGTGTATTTTCAATTTCGAATCTCGTCTTCCTGGAATTGGCACCGACCCGCGAAACAAGAGTAGGCTTCATCACGGGACTGCCTGCTTCTTGACATACTTCCGAAGCAGGGTTCGGAAAATTTTCTGTATGATGCGCCTCGCAGACATCTGCCACCGATGCGATACCGGGTCCCGGCGGAGTATGTCTAGTGTCGTTGTGCGGAATATTTGACTTTAGTAGTGCCCACGAATGTTCCTCAGCTCCTGCGACCGAAGCTGTATTGATTTCGAACTGAAGCTGCCGAGTGTCGTCGAGCTCTGGGAGATTTGATTCTGGTTGAGTATACAGAGCTTTTTCTATCGCAATAGACTCCGTTTTAATCCCCACGACATCAAAACCCGTTGGAATTTTGGCCATAACCGCCGCACTAGGTTCCAGTTGCAAAACGCAATCAGGTTCAACCATGACATTCATTGCCTTTTGATGAATACTTCCTTCAGCATGCGGCCGTTCAGAAGTGCCTCGGGGTAGGCGACTATCAGTGAACACCTCGACATCACCACGGATTTGTTCCTGCTCGCCAGGAGTCGTCTCTATCTGGGCATGCCCCATATTAACAGGAAGGACTGCTTCGGTCGTGCCAAGGCAGTTCGTCTGCGCGATAACCCCGACCGTATTGCATTCCTGTAATCCTCCGGTTACCAGCGATGTGATCGTTTCTGGCCAAGCTTTTCTATTGTCATTAAGATGTGTTTTGGATGGCGTACACGACGAGTCCTCGACTAAAATCGGCTGGTTCAGCGTAATACTAGAGACTGTTGCACCGGAATGCGCTGGAACACTTGCTACCGTGATTGCGCTTGATTCCAGCTGGTCTGGCCTCAATTTGTGAAACCTCAGATACTTCAACTCCGGGTGCTTTTTCATATTCTCAAGAATCAACTCTCCAGTCGGGTTCGATGATTCAACCTGTTGTATGCTCGCCTTCGCTTGTGATTGCATCATTCTACAGAGCTGAGCGCTTCCCTCGACGCGTCTCGACTTTGCTTTTGTCTTGCCTACACTTTGTTTCTTTCTTACAGAGCTCAAACGGTCCTCGCTAGCATGCGACCGGCGAGAAGTACCTGTAAGTTGTGCAGTCCTTTCGAGTCACCTACACTCGCCAAAATCCTTACCTCTGGAATTCTCTCCAAAGGTGCCTTCAGAGAGTGCATGCAAGGCCTCAATAGCTCTGGCCTTGCCCCTTCTGTGTGAATCCACTCCCGTTGCTGCATCTTGCTTGCCCGACCTCACTAAATACACCATAGTTATCAGGAGTTCCTGGATCTCATAAGAAGAGTTTTTCAGATCAATACTCGTCGATTGGAATCCTAAAGTGTCGCGAAGGCCATTGGTGGGGATGACAGACGCGGTCGAGACGTCGGGACAGCCTGTGAGTAAACTTCTGATGGACCATCGTGATAGTTGTGGATGAGCGGATAAAATAATTATTTCTTTTTTGTTTGTTCTAAATTAAGAGTTATCCCGAGGTCTGCTAAATAAAAATATATGCGTCATAAGAATGAATTTCTAAAATCGTAAACGGAAGTGCTTTTGAGAGAAATATGTCCCACTTTCTGTCTCTCCCGTGTATGTTTAATCGAGTGCTACGTATTCGATTGGTATCAAATTCAAAGATGCTCAGCTAATCATGTATTCGAGAGTAATCAAGAGTCGCTTGACCCAGTACTTATCAAGAGGACGAAAATGGTTACATTCCAAGTTCGTCTCCTACATATCGCCAGGACGAAATGGATTTTGTATGCGCTTCATCGGCTCGCATCCAGCATAGAGACATCGTGTGTTATAGCGAAACATATTTCAGTCACATTCTCACCACAAAACAAAAAATAGTTTCAACGATGGCTTCGGTTTGACAGACGAAGGACCAGTTCCGATAATACTGGCTCTGGTGTCATACCTGGGACAAGATCCAAATTTTTTTGAAGAATCAAAAATTGATGCAGGCCTAGAAGGCTTGTTTTACACAATCAATAGCTAGTGTCTTAAAATTCATACACAATTTAATTCTAATTTTTAGACATACACCACAGAAAATGGTGTATATCTTCTACTACAATGTTAAGCACTCTACTAACTACTGCAAAAATTCAGCTAAATATCACTCTTGGTATCTGTCAAATATTTCTTGAGCTGAAGGTTATTTAGAAAACAATAGAAAACTAATATCACACACCTGTATTTGCACAATTTATGATTGTTCATACCAGAATAATCATATCCATTTCTCCCAGCAAGAAACAAAAGTCTGAAATTGAGTTTGTTCATATTTATTTAGAATAGTAAACAAAGCTGGAAAAATGGAAGTGCCTTCAAGTTTCATCATATATTCAGAAAGTTTGAAACTGTGATCCTGTTTGAGGATAGACTCAAGTAAAAAAGCCATGCACTGGTTGTCAGTTTCACTGACCATAGAGGCTCAGACCACTGGGTGAT
>JAGGAQ010006390.1:0-16726 GCA_017657225.1 Termitomyces sp. T69sscA
GGTGGCGGAGGCATGGGAACAACTGTACAGGTGACTGGAGCTAACCTTAACCTTGGATAATGTTTGAACAGGAGGGACACAAAGTTCCGGGGATTTCCTAAAAAGGAAATGACCTCCGGAGGTCTAGAAAGAGTCCTGGAGGTCTAGAGCAAGTCCTGGGGGTCTAGGGCAAGTCCTGGGGGTCCCAGGGAGTGGCGTAGGATGTGCCCAAGAATGGAAATCAAATGGAAGTCCCCTGACATCACCCCCCCTCTAGCGTGCGGCGTCTCAATGTGCAGGGTAGAAGAAGTTCCGGATTGCCTGGTCTGCTGGCGAGATGGGGTAGATCCCCCGGATGGCCCGGGGCGCATCTGGATGTCTCCGGTGGAACTCTCTGACCAGTCCCGGGGCATGCACATTCTCCCGGGGCTCCCAGGAGATGTCTTCAATCCCATAACCCTTCCACTTCACCTTGTACTGTAGTTGTCTGCGGAATAGGCAGCTGTCCAGAATCTCTTCCACCTTATACTCCTTGTTGTCATTGACCACCACCGGGGGTGGGGGGGGGCACTTGGCGTCGTCTCGGAATAGGGTCCTCTGGGGCTGGTGTTAGCTTGACTACATTGAATACCAGGTGAAGCTGTCGCATTTCTGCTGGGAGCCAGAGTTGGTAGACTAGCGGGCCTACCCGTTGTTCCACCATGAAGGGTCCTAGCTGCTGATGTGAGAGCTTCTTTGACAGGCAAGTGGTGGTGATGTCGGAGGCATCCAGATAGACCTGGTCTTCCAGCTGATACTTGGGTGCTGGGGTTCTTCCACAGTCATAGTACCAGGCCATGTCGTCCTTTGCCTTTGTCAGAGCTGCCTTGGCCTCCTCCTGTGCTGCCCTCATCCGGTCTACAAACTCGTTCACAGCTTCATTTTCCGAGGGCCGGGCCTGGGGCTCAAAGCCCATGCGCAGGTGGCGTCCTGTATCCAGGAGGAAGGGTGATGCCTGCATGGCTGCATAAACGTGGTTGTTGTACTGGAACTCCGCATCTGAAAGCAGCTCATCCCAGTCATCCTGCCGCTCATTGCAGAAGAGACGGAGGTACTGCTCCAATTCCTGGTTCACACGTTCTGTCTGCCTGTCAGACTGGGGATGATAGGTGGTGGAGGTGTGGAGTTTCACATTGAGAAGTCGGTAGAGCTCTCAGGTAAACTCTGCTACAAACTGTGGGCCCCGGTCTGACACGTAGGCATCTGAGAGGCCATGGAGCTTCTAGACATTCTTCTGGTATAGGTTTGTGGCACCCATGGCGGAGCAGGTGGTGTGGGTCGGGATGAAGTGTGCTTGCTTGCCACAGAGATCCATCACTACCATGATGGCATCGTAGCTGTGGGCGTTGGGGAGTTCTACAATAAAGTCTACCAAAGCTACGCTCCATTGTTCAGATGGGACAGGTAGCAGGTGGAGTTTCCCGATGGAGAGGCAGTGCTGAGGCTTGATCTGGAGGCAAAGGTCACATGTGCTAGTGTAGGATCCAATGTATTGAGACATCTGGGGCCACCAGTAGTGTCAGGTTCTGCTGACCACGGGGGCTCAGTCTACTGGGTGAACCACCTTATGGCTAAGCACCGTGTACACAAACACAGAGCACTGGGAGGAGCGCGAGGCGTAGGAGACCGAAGCAGGGCAGGGGGTGATGCGTGGAAGAGTGCTGGTAGCGCCGGTGGGTGAGGCGAGTGCTGGGGAGGGTGAGGGACAAGTGCAGGGGGTTGGCGCGAGTCCCGGGGGTGCAAGAGAACGAGACGAGCGAGCGCCGGTGAGCGAGCGAGTCCCGGGGATCAAGAGATAGACGGAGGTGGGGACTTAGCGAGTCCCAGGGGATGGAAACAGAACCGGGGAAGTTGGACAACCAAAAGGGGAAAGAGTCGAGATAAGATAACGCGGGATGGAAACGATTAAGTCAAAGAGAAGAGAGCCGGGAACGGAGAGTCAAGAGAACTTAGAGTCGAGAAGAGAAAAGAGAACAACGAGAATGGATTAGAAGTACAAGACAAGTGGAGACAAGACAGAGAGTCGAAACAAGATGAGTACGAGAAAAGAAGCAAGTAAAAGTAATGAGACCGGGATGCGCAAGAGAACAAACAGAGACAAAAACACAACAGACAAGACGGGTTACGGTAATATCAAGACTAGAGTACCTACTTACTACTCTGCGCCTTATATACTACGTAGTACGTATGGCCCGGGGATCAGGCCCAGGTTCCAGCAGCAGGTCGCGGCGCCGGGGCTTGGGATGAGACCCAGGGGCCGCACGGGACGGGGCAAGGTTAAGACATATCACACGGCACAGAGGTCTCGCACTGAGAATGCAGAGACACATGGTGGTGGTGCGGTGAGGAGGGAGCGGGAGCGGGGCGTGGCGTGCGGAGGTCGGCGGCAGTGATGCGCGATCATGATGCGTGATGGGGGTCTCAGCGCGGGTCAGGGGGGACGGATAGTGCCAGCGCTGGTGTGATGTGATAGCCAAGACTTGGCGCTGATGTGGCGGTCACGGCGATGATGGCTGGGGGGTGCCGTGAGTGGCAGTGGCTGTGGCGTTGATGGGCGGTGATGGGCGGTGATGGCCGGGGGAGTTGGCCAGGTAGCGGTCTGGGCCTGGGGCAGTTGTGGGGGTGGTTTTGGGAGTGCTGGAGTCCTGGGGCCGGGGCTGAGTCCTGGGGGTCGGTAGCGGGTCGTGACAAGTAGTTCTGGGACACTAGCTCCAACATTTTCCACCAGCCTGGATGTCCAGCAATGTGGGAGTTGTGGTGTTGCTCAACTATCCTCCAGCGGAGCTCTGGGATGTTGGGCACATAGATGCAGTCCCGGAAGGTCAGAAGCCCATCCTGGAGGGCCCATTCATCAGTGCGGACTGACTTAGCTCCTGTGGTGGGTCCTGACTTCAGAGCTATAGCCGCCTGAGCCACAACATCCTCATAGTAGCTATCCCGGTTTCCACATTGGATGTCCCAGAGGATATTGACCTCTGCTCCCTGGACTGCCAAGCCCTCCATGGCCTGGATGGCGAACAACTCCAGTCAGAGAAGCACAATGTTGCTATTGTTGTTTCCGCCGGTGCCGTGGTCTGCTCTCTAGGAGAGCGCATCAGGTTTTCCCATACTCCAGCCAGGCTTGTGATGCAGCGAGAAGTCAAAGTTGGCTAAGTACAGAGACCACCAGGCCTGTCAACGGTTGAGCTTCTTGGCCATCCAGAAATACTCAAGATTCTTGTGATTGGTCCAAACCTCAAACTTATGCCGGGAGCCCTCCAGGAAATGCTGCCATTCTTCAAAGGCCCAGATGATGGCTAGCATCTCCTTGTTGTGGATCTCATAGTTGCGCTCTACCACGTTCAAGCTTTTGGAGTAGAAGGCCACTGGATGCCACTTCTCATCATCCCAGGACTGTTGCAACAAGACAGCCCTGGTGGCAAAGTCGGAGCTGTCTGCTTCCACCCAGAAGGGGAAATCATTGTCTGGGAAGAGGAGAACAGGCCTGGAGGTGACTGCACGCTTGAGAGCATCAAAAGTGATCTGCTCTGGGGGTCCCCAGTTCCAGGCAACGTCCTTTGCAGTGAGGTCAAATAGCGGGTGCACATGATGGGAGAAGTCTTGGATGAACCTCCGGTAGAAGTTGGTGAATCCTAGGAAGGCCTGCACCTCCTTCTTGTTCTTGGGCTCTGGCCACTCCACCACACCTGCCACCTTCACCGGGTCCATCTCAGCAGCTCCATGTGAGATGATCAGCCCCAAATACTTGATCTGGGTCTGCTCAAACTTGCACTTCTCCAGTTTGAGGTAGAGCTGATGCTGGCGGAGGCATTCCAAGACCTTGTATGTAACCCGGTGGTGCTCCTCAAGCATGTTAGTGTAGATGAGAATGTCATCAAGGTATACGCACACAACACCCTCTGCGATGAAGTCCCAGAAGATGTCATTCATCATTGTCTGGAAAGTGGCCAGACTGTTGATGAGTCCGAAGAACATGACAAGGGGTTCAAACAGTCCACGATTGGTCTGGAAGGCAGCCTTCTACTCGTCTCCTTCCTGAATGCGCACATTGTTGTAGCCCCACCGGACGTCCAGTTTGGTGAAGTACCACGCCCCCCCGGAGGTTATTGATAAGCTCGGAGATGAGGGGGAGAGGGTAGCAATTCTTCACTGTCATGGCGTTAAGGACCCGGTAGTCCTGGACCAGCCGGAGCAAGCCATCCTTCTTTTTGATGAAGAAGACTGGAGAAGCCATCGGTGACTTGGATGGGCGGATGTGGCCGGAGTCCAGGTTCTTCCAAAGGAAGGTGTCAAGTTCGTCCTGCTTCTTAGGCACTAAGGGGTAAACCTTACAGGCAGAGGGCTTGGAATCCGGCATCAATTCAATGGCATGGTCCCACTGCTTGCACTTCAGGAGTGAGTCAAATGAGGCCTTAGAGAATACATCCTTGAAACAATGGAGGTACTGAGGCACCACATCCCAGAATGCCTGGGGCGGAAAATTGGTGGCAAACGCCTGAGCCAACCGCTGGGAAGTGGTCTAGCTAGCACAGATCTCTTCAATAGGTAGCGGCAGGTGCAGGATGGTCACATAGATCTGGTTCCCAACTTCCACAACCTTATCAAGGAACTCCGAGTGGTGGATTCCATGGAGTTCCCCTCCCAGCTCATCCTCTGAGGCCCTGCCACTGCTCTGGTCATCCTCGTAGAGGGCCTCTCTACGAAGGAATGCCAGGAGCAGAGGGTCCAGAAGGTCAAGGTTGGCAAAGGGGAGGTGGCTTGCACAACAAGCCCAGATGGCCGCACGCTCTCGTGCATCAGCCCGGCGCTCTTTCTTAACCTCAGTTGTCCAGGTAGAGCACCTCCAGAGACACCGGCTCATTGCTACTTTGCCCTGGGCCCAGTCTACCTCCAAGTTGTGCTCCTGAAGCCAAGTAAAGCCAAGGATCATGTCTTGCTTGCCTAAGCTGGTGACTGCAAAGATTGCATGTTCAGCATGGGTCTGGTAGCGGAGGACTAGGTCTACCACAGAGCTGATGGCACCCGCTTCATTGGGGGTTCCATTGATGTTGAACACCGGAATGGGCTTAGAGAGCAGTTGCGTGGTTAGGCCGTGGCATTTCACAAATTCTGCATCCAAAAATAGTCCTGTTACTCCGTTATCCAGAAGCGATTACCGTAACCCCGTCTTGTCTGTTGTGTTTTCGTCTCTGTTTCGTCTCTCACGTGTCCCGGCTTCATTACTTTTACTTGCTTCTTTTCTCGTACTCGTCTCGTTTCGACTCCCTGTCTCGTCTCCACTCGTCTCGTACTTCTAATCTAATCTTGTTGTTCTCCTTTCTCTTCTCGACTCTAAGTTCTCTCGACTCTCCGTTCCCGGCTCTTCTCTTCGACTTAATCGTTCCCATCTCCCGCTATCTTATCTCGACTCTTTCCCCTTTTGGTTATCCGACTTCCCCGGTTCTGTTTCCATCCCCGGGACCCGCTAAGTCCCCACGTCTGATCTTCTCTTGACCCCCGGGACTCGCTCGCTCACCGGCGCTCGCTTGTCTCGCTCTCTTGCACCCCCGGGACTCGTGCCAACCCCCGGCACTCGTCTTACCCACTGGCGCTACCGGCACTCTTCCACGCACCACCCCCCGCCCCGCTTTGGTCTCCTATGCCTCGTGCTCATCCCAGTGCTCTGTGTTTGTACACGGTGAATAGCCGTAAGGTGGATTCGCCCAGTAGACTGAGCCCCCGTGGTCAGCGGAACCTGACACTTGATCTCAATGGACCACATTGTTAAACTCTTCAAGTCAGAGAGCTTTGATGCTATTCTTGTCATTGTCTGCTACCTCACCAAACAAGCCATTTTCATCCTCTGCCACACCACTGATAATGCTCCAGAGTTTGCAAAACTCTTCCTTGAGCATATCTTTTTCAAGCATGCCCTCCTAGATGACATTGTCTCTAACCATGGCCCCTTGTTTGTCTCCCAGTTTTGGCAGTTGCTATGTAAGGTTCTCAAGATAAAAGGTAATCTTTCCACTGCTTATTACTCAGAAACCAACAGCTAGACAGAACAAGTGAACCAGACTTTGAAACAGTATCTACATTAACCATATACAAAATGATTGGCACACTGAGCTTCCTCTTGCTGAGTTCACCTACAACAACACCCTCCACTCCACCACCAAAGTATCACCCTTTTATGCTGATAAAGCTTACAACCTCTGGCTTGCCCTCTGCCTCAAGGAATCCTTTTCCACACTGCCCACAAAGTTGCTCAGAACCTTCAATCACTCCAATAATTCCTTTGAGAGGAAAACATTGCCAACGAAGCTTATGCCAAACATGCTGATGCTCACTGCAAAATTACCCTTTACTGGACTTCTGGCACTTTCATATGGCTTAACCAGCACAAATTGAAGACTAGACAATCCTCAATCAAACTCAATCACAAGTGACTTGGCCCCTTTAAGATCCTCCAAAAGGTTTTGACTCATGCCTACAAGCTTGACCTACTCCCAGGCCTGAAGGACCTTCACTCTGTCTTCCATGTTTGCCTCCTCATAAAAACATGTCCAATCCCTTCCCTGACAACAACCCAGCCAACTGCTGCTCATCAAAGTTGAAGACAAATATGACTACAAGGTTGACCACATCCTTGATTTGTGACTTGTTTGTGGCTGCCCTCACTACCTAGTTTGTTGGAAAGGCTATGGACTCAAGGATAACACCTAAGAATCCTTGAAAAACCTTGCTAGCACCTTCACCAAACTTTGAGATTTTCACCAATGGCACCTCACTAAGCCCCAGGACCTTCAGGACTAGTGTTCACAGATAGCATCAGTGGGCATAATCCTCACCTCTAAACACATTAAGGATTTAACTCCCACCAAGACCCCTTACATGTTTCCCTACAAACCTTTATCTTCTACATTCCTACTTCACACTAGACAATGACAAGTCCAAAAATAAAGTATACACTAAGCTACAAGTACATATTTACAGGTAATTTGATCAAGAAAAAGTTTGACAGCTAAGGGTTACAAAGCATTCAATAAAACCTCCCAGCAAGTTACTCCACTCCTTTGTCACTCCAAGTTGCTGGTCTGGGTCTAGGCTCACCTCCCACTCCCACTCCCTCCTTGCCCCTTTTAATTGCTAAGGCCATTTTCATGTGGGCAACCATGGCTGCCAGATGTTCCTTGTGCCTCAGTAGATTCTCTCCCACATCCCTGGCCACTTCTGACCATGATCCTAATGTCAGAACATTCCTCTGGTGATGCTCCATCAACAATGACTTAAGCTGCACTACTCCCTGCCTCAACTTCACCAGTATGATGAACAGTATCTGCCTCAGGCCATCCCAGATTGACATGTTTGCAGCAGAAGCCTCATCCAACAAAATATAGTGCTTGCAAGCCCATCTTGAAACAACAGAAGTTGGTGGTCAGACCTTATTGCCTCAGCCACTCATGGAGCACTCCACCCTGCTATGATACAGCCTCATTTGCCAACCAAGTGCAATGCTGTTCCACCACCTTCAGCCTCTTGGACTACCCTGACTTTCTGCAACAAGCATCAGACCTGCTCTTCCATCCCATGCCCCACCCCCTCTGATTCTGCCTCTAACTGCCTGAGCTGTGCCTGCAACACTTTCATCTCCACTGCTTAGTCATTTGCCACTTCCAACATTGCATCTCAATCCTGCCATGCCATGTTCTGATTCATCACCACCCCCTGAAAGTCACTTTCCTGCTGTGAAACCTGCTCCACCAACTCTTTGATCTACCAGCACAACAGATTTATGGCCAACATTTCACAGTTGGCCATAACCTGAGAATGGTTGGCCACACAGGCTTGTGATCTGAGGACACTTAGTCAGACACACCAACTGTAGCAAAGATATATGGATATTGAAGGGAGCAGCCATTGACAACTGCCTCACCCTGGAGCCTCTTGCTATGTTCCATCTTTGAGGATGGGGACACCTGCTGCTTACCCTTTGACTGTATAACTTCCCCTTCTCCTGTCCTGTGTGGCAGCTTCACCTTGATCATTGAGACTACATTCTCTCTCTTGCTGGCCTCATCCTCTGACCTGAAGTGCCCCTCTTCCCTGAGTCCAAGATGCAATGACTCTTCCCTGCTGGCCAATGCACCTACTGCTTGCAACCTCAGCCCCCACTCCAGCAATCAACTCTGCTTAGCTAACATGCAAATGGTCTGCCACAACCATGACATGGAGCACCTCTTGTGCTTAGATCAGCATAAGAGGCACACTGACAAATTTTGGTGGGCACTCACTACCAGTGCTTTGAACTCATATGTGTTCTCATAGTAGGCATAAATTGCACACTATTGATACAGTCAGCACTAATGTGAACCTCAACTAAAGACAAACTCATCAGGCTATGCATGCAACACCATGCTAGAATTGGAGGCCTCCACAAAACACTCAGGCATCACATCTGCCTGAGTCACCTGTTGCACCTCCAGCACTGGTAGGTATACTCCCAGGCCCAAGGTTGACTATAGAGGTCAAATTGGCAATACAGGAGTGGAATGAGTAGGGCATTGTAGCAGCACAATCTGAGGATGACTGAGCTCAACTTGCAAAGGCCTTGCCAAGGCCAGAGACAATTCTGAAGAGGCATCATCAGTGGATCATGCTCTCTGGAGAAGAAAAACAGACTCACTATGGTGGCACATTGCCTCAACCTTGTGATGGTCTCAGTGCTGTTTGTACAATGCCTGCCACTCCTTGTAGGCTGCTTGGGTGTTGACACTGTTTTTGTCAGAAGGACAGGGAGTTGAAGATGGAGAAGAGCTGGAGGAGGACAACATGGGACTGGGAGATGGTTGAAAATTGAGAGAAGTTTTTTCTTTTATTTTGTGTAGACTTCTGAATGGCCATCAGACTTTGACTTCAACAAAGCTGCACCACCACAATCACCACACATCTTGAGGGTCTTGACACTGAGAAGGGGTGATGTCACAATCTGCCCAACTACCTCTGACTTTGAGTCCTGGCCTCAGGGCCTCCACCTCCTTAACTGGTTCTATTGAGCCCTAGAAACATGCACCACCTGGCCTGCTACACATTCAGCCATCACTACCACTCCTGACATCCCTCCTCAGCCATCACTGCCCATTGATGCCACATCAGTGCCTGCCTCAGCAATCTCCAGCACTTTCTCCAGCCTATACCAACACTTCTTTCAATCATCACTAAGCAACCATCATGCATCACAACCAGCACATCACCTATCATCACTCACATCACCTTCAGTCTGTAACTCACACATTATTCCACCTCCCCTGCTTGACTTGTTGCCCTGCCATTATTCTATGAATCCTCTCTGCCTACACTCTCAAAGCAACACTTTTTCCTTTGAGAGCCTCCTTTATGCCACACAATTATTGCCAACACCCACACCAGCATTGCATGATCCTTGGACCATGCCTGGAGCCCCAGCATCATGACTTGTTACTGGGACTAGGACCTGTAGCTTGGAGCTTACTTACCACTAATATATAAGTTGTAGCATAGCACTTAGTAAAATAGTCTTGACATTGTTTATGCACTTGGTCCCAGTTGATTTGCTCAGTGATCTGAGCCTCTATAGTTAGCAGAACCTGACAGTGGCCATGGGTCAGGGACAAATATTTCTCCGTTTCTCCCATTGTTGCTTATATAGGCTTCAAATAGTCTTTGGACAAAAAAACAGTGGTACTTTTCACAACAAAGAAACTCAAATATTTAGCAAAATTGGCAAAGTGGGTCCATAGTGCTTTGGTTTCTTTGAAATCAATGGAATCACTAATAGGTACATAGAATCATGTTTTTCTGATTGTGCCAAGCAGTTGTAGCCACCTTCTATCACTATACGCATTTTGTTTGTGATTTCCTCACATTGGTAGTCCTTTTATCTGTTGTAAGATCACCTCACTGTACCAGATGATATTAGCTGGTGAAGAAATACATTATTGGACTAGTGCAGCACTCACATTGTTTGACCTCCAGATCCCTTGAGTTTATTGTTCTTTGTTACTGTGTCAACCTCTTGAGGTATAAAATTGATCCTAAATCAATAGTGGGTGGCATGGAAACTTATTGATGGATGGTGCCAGCATAGAAGGGATATTGAGTGGGCTGAAATGGTAGCTATGTCCTTGCTGTTGTAAGAGGACCAATCCCTAGATTATATTTGACTTTATTCTGAGCTTAATTCAATGATGCCCCCCCTCTTAGCACCTCTGAATGACTGCTTAGCCCACCCTATCCTCTTCTGTCTGCTAGTAGTCAGTCTTGATAAATCATATTCATGGACCTTACTCAGCATCAATCATTGTTAGTCATACTCTATTACATACTGAGGCCCAATTAGTTAAACAGTATTAGTGATAGCACAGCCACCAATGTAGTACATAAAGGCAGCCTGGGGATATTCTATCTCCAGGCTGAAAAATAGCAGTATTCTCCTGGCCTATCCATCACAGCTGTTCAGACCATCATTGTGGCAAAATTTTGCAAATGCCATATTGTCCCCAGATCTGATACTATGGGAGTTGTTGAGGCCTTGAGCACAGGCTGATTGCATAACTGTGAACAAGATGTGATTTTATGATGGATAGTAGATAATTTTCAAGTTCATTCCATATCATTCCATGTTGATTACAGTGCTATGGATAGCTAGTGATAACAACCTTGCAAATGGCCTGTTTCAGGGAGTGTTTCCTCCTTGTTCTAAATTCTTACCTTTTCCTCCAGCTATTCCTTATTATTTGTGGTCATTTGTGTCTTCTTCAATTCAGTTTGCATGCCTTTATAATTGTTATTGCCTTTGGAGAGGAAAAAGGTACTATGGAAGGAGACAGAAAAAACTGGCATTTCATTCATAGGCTTAGTTGGTATTGCTGAGTCAATAGTGTATTTATTTACTTTACATGTAAGCAGGAATAATGAGTCAGCCTCTAGTGGCATCTCTTCCTCTTCCATTTTTAATTCTCAATGTTCTATCTGGCAAGAGTCATTGACACATTTCCACATTTCTATGCCTTTCACTTGGATCTGCAGTCAATTCATTGACAACATAGCTATTGTTTGAAAGGTCAAGGGATTTCTGAGACACTGGTAAACAAAAAAATATTTTTACCAATCAATCTTGTATCCAAGCAAGGCAGCAAAAAAGATTTGCACCTTATGCAGGTCACAGAAGGCCTTCAAACTTTTGTTGAGAAGTCTCTGGGAACCATTCACACTGATTAGAGTCCAGGGAGTATTGTAAAGCAATGTGGCTGATAAATTATATTGATTTTTGTGGATGAGCTCATTGCAATTGCATTGGACAAATATTTGTAGCAGTTCAGGATTTCTTGTGCTATTGCTCAAAACAAGGAATTTGATTGGATTCAATCTTGCTAGCTTCAGAAGGGGTGTTGTGCCAGTATGCTGTGTTTGGTGACTTGGCTGGTGGAGCAGCATCTAACAAGATCTTTGAGCTGTGAGCTGGGCATATTCAGAACAATCTTGCATGAGCTGTCTTTCTTCAGTATATTATAAAGAGCATCAAAAACATGCAACTATAAGCTTGAGCATCCCCCTGTTTTCTGGCTATGTGAAATCTTACCAACAAAGCAAAAGGATTTCAACATGATTCACTTCCATACTTGCAGACATTTTTATGACCCTAGTGATAGAGGAACTTAGAGGTTGCACTTACTTGTTAGGAGACTTCTAGTCAACTTCCATTTTCAACACTTCACTACATCCTGCCCACCTCCTACACCACTTCCTGAAACCCTTGGAGCTTGCTCTAGACCTCCAGGGCTTGTTCTAGACCCCCAAAGATTGCTAGAGATCATTTCCTTTTTAAGAAACCCCCAAAACTTCCTGCACTCCCTGTTTGAGCATCATTCAAGATTAAAGTTAGCTTCAGTCACCTGTACAGTTGTTTACATGCCTCCACCGCCTGCTGATGCATTGCGCTGAGCAGCAGGAATCCTTAGACTTGTTCTCTTTGGATTTCCCCCTGCTAGTTGTGTGATTGAGCCGTAGCTCCTGGAGGTTGCCCTTACATTACCTCAAACTAAGATGGGCAGAACTAAAAGCAAAACCACATTAATATCACACATCAAAACTGTATATATGACTCAATTTGAGTGCTGATCAACCATTTTTGGGTGAATTTGGATGACACCATAGCAGTGTACCAGAACAAGGCTAATGAGAAGGTCAGGATGGTTGTCAGAAAATTAGTAGATTGCATGAATGAGATTCTGCATCAAGGCAGCCACTCTGTGATAACCAGGCAATTGCTTTTGAATTGGTTGTATAAATCAGAATTGGGAGAGGGCAGCAATGAGAGGGATGTTGGTCAAAACATAACAATCAACAAATGAGACCATTGGTCCCACGTGTTTGCATGATTGTGAGATATTTTCCTTTTCAGGAAATGTCATTTGTGGGGGACCTGGTAGTGTCGTCGTACTCTTTTATCTTAGTCCATTTGGTTCTTAGGTACGTTACATTGTAACTACCTTCCGTTCTCATTATACATTTTGGTTCTTAGTGCTACTGACGTGCCACCTTGCGAATCGCTTCTGGTCAAGGCCTTACATAGCCCAGCGATAGCTCCCAGCTCTGCATAGAACACGATCCCGCCCGCATCCTGCACACCTGCCCTTCTTATCACATCATTTCTGAGCCTCCACCCCTTCTTGTCTAAACTGCAGTGGCTTGCCTGTGTCTCGGGGTCTGCTTGGCAGACTTGAGATCTGTTAGAACTCTATAACTCTATGTATAGCAAGACCTGACAGATAACGAGTAAGTCTATCCTCAGTTCAATGATAATTGACTGAGCATGTAACTACTTGACAGATAACAAGTAAGTCTATCTGTGGTAGCCAGTTAGCATATTCCTATATGGTGTAAGTATGGTCGGACTCACCCTCAGTTCAATGATAATTGACTGAGGGTGTAGTACCGAGTATGTCTGTATTTATGTGTACATGGACAATGGTAGTTAAGATCAGGGTCATATATATGTGAAAGAGAAAGAGAGACAATGCGAGAAAAGAACAGTGGAACAACAATGATGTCAATGGTTGACGGTGTTCTCGATGTGATATGTGTGACATGCTAACACTCCTCCTCACCGGGAACTTTGACGCATTCATTGTTGTCTCCTCCTCGCATGAGTCATGGCGCTTATTGGAGGCCTAGTAAGGAGCGAAGGCGGGTGAATAAGGGGGCGGCAAGGGCTTTCGTGAACAAGTCCGCGACGTTATACTTAGTGTTGACATATCGTATGCATATTTCACCGGCTTGAACGCGCTCCCACAGGAAATGGTATTTGATATTGACGTGTTTTACGTGCACGTGAAGTGTGGGGTCCTCAGAGAGATTGATGGCTGCGTTGTTATCGCACAAAATGGGCATGGGTTTGTCTGTTATGTCGAAACCGATTCCCTTGAGGAGAGCGCGTAGCCAGATGCACTCCTGGGCACTCTCAAAGGCAGCCATATACTCGGCCTCACAGGACAATGCGGCAACGGACTTCTGCTTGCGCGCGGCCCAGGATATGACCCCTGACCCTAGACTCCATGCATATCCTCCTATGCTCTGTCTTGTATCCAAGCAATTGGCCCAGTCAGAATCGGTAAAACCTGTGAGGTCAACAGGGGCGCCTCGGCCCCCGAGGACAAGTTTGAGGTCCCATGTGCCTTTGAGATAGCGGACAAGGCATGTAGCAGCTCTCCAGTGTATACCCGTGTAAGAGTCAACATATTGTGTTAGCTGTTGAACAGCGTAAGCGATGTCAGGACAAGTGGATATGGCCAGGTAGAGAAGACATCCAATGAGGGATCTGTACGGTGTTTTTGCGAGGGCGTCGGCCTCATCCCGAGGAAGGGAGGACCTGTCAACTTGACAAAGTTTGAGGCCAGGTTCCATAGGGAGGGATAGTGGTGCAGCAGTCGATTGTCTGAACTGGGAGACAATCTTGTCGATGAGGGCCGTTTGCGATAGCCTGACGATGTTGTTTGCGTGGTCCCACTCAATTGCAATCCCAACTACAAACCTGGGTAGTCTGAGATCTGAGATAGTCCAGACTGATCGTAGTTGACTCTTGAATCGCTCGTTTTTGGCTTTGCTGCTTGCAATCAAAAGAAAGTCATCAACATGGACGGCTGCTATCACAATGCCCGTGTCGGTTTTCCAGTAATATACACATGATTCGCAGGGTAGCCATGTGAAACTCCAGGAGAGCATATTGCTGTTAAGAGTGAGGTTCCAGATACGTCCAGCCTGCTTCATACCGTAGAGGCCACGTAGTAGACACCAAATCCAGCTTTCTTTTCCTAGTTCCTCGAAGCCTTCAGGCTGTGCCATGTACTGGGTCTCCTCCTCAGGGAGGAGGCCATAGAGGAAGGCCGTTTTGATGTCTATCTGCGATGCATTCCATCCCTGAGCAGCAGCGAGGTGTAAAAGAACTCGCCACAACTCCATGTGTGCTGTTGGTGAAGTTGTCCTCATGTAGTCTTGTCCATAGACCTGTTCGTAGCCTTTGAAGACTAGTCACACCTTGAAGCGAGTGGCTCTTCCATTTTTGTCGCGTTTGATCTTGAAGACTGGTCTGCCCTTGTGGACTTTGTGACCTATGGGTACCTGGTCTCGAGGGATTAGTTTATATACTCCCATATCTTTCAGAGATTTTAGTTTGTCACGGTACCCCGCCTCCCATTCCTTAGCGTAGGGTGATGCCATCGCCTCACACCACGTTCGCGGTTCATCGTCAATGTCGATGATTGTAGGGTTGCCCAATGACTCAGCCACAGCCAGTAGATGCTCTATCTGTTCTATGGACGCAAGGTTCACCGTGTCAGGCACCAGGTCGTTGTTTACTTCTGCTACTGCTGCTGGTCCTGGAGGTGGCTGTAGCTGCCCTGGTGCAGGGTCGTTGTTCTGGTGTCTATCGGTCCTAGCAGCACGTAGTCAATCACCTGCTGCACGAGATTCTTGAACAGCCAATTCGAGGCGGGTCAGTGGTGCGTTGTCTGGTCGAACTTTGGCTGTAGGAATTGGGACACGAGTGGACCTTTGGGGAGCTGGTTGCAACGCGTCAACTGGTGGGTCAGGTTCATTGTCGTGTGTTATTGGTGGTGTTGTTGCGCACTTGTCATCGTCGTCTGTGGCGAAAGGTGCGTTGGTGGATGTATCTTTGATCTTGCCAATCATGGTCAGTTTGCTTATCACTGTGGGCATGGACTCGGTTGGCACGGAGATTGGATGGCCATCGTGGCGTTCAAGGAATCTGACATGGTATGATTCGTATATCTTCTGGGTTCTTGGGTCATAACATCTGTAAGCTTTCGAGTTTCGTGCATACTCAATAAGAATACATTCTACTCCACGTGGGTTGATCTTGGGATTATATTGGTTCTGGATAAGGACAAATGCCTTACAGCCAATTTTGCGTATGTATGAGTAATCGGGGTTGCGTCTGTACCATAATTCAAAAGGTGTCCTGCCATTTAGTGATTTTGTTGCTGTCTTTGCATGTTGTCACGACCTGCTACTGACCCCCGGGACTCAGCCCCGGCCCCGGGACTCCAGTACTCCCAAAACCACCCCCACAACCGCCCCGGGCCCAGACCGCTACCTGGCCAACTCCCCTGGCCATCACCGGCCATCACCGCCCGTCAACGCCACAGCCACCACCACTCGTGGCACCCCCTGGCCATCACCGCTGTGACCGCCACATCAGCGCCAGGTCTTGGCTATCACATCAATCAGCGCCGGCACCACCCGTCACCCCCAACCCACGCTGAGACCCCCCATCACGCATCATGATCACGCATCACTGCCGCCAACCTCCACACACCACGCCCCGCTCCCGCTCCCTCCTCACAGCACCACCGCCGCATGTCTCTGCACTTCCAGTACGAGACCTCTGTGCCGCGCGACATGTCTTAGCCTCGCCCCGTCCCGCGCGGCCCCCAGGTCTCATCCCAAGCCCTGGCGCCGCAACCCACTGCTGGAACCCGGGCCTGACTCCCGGGCCATATGTACTACGTAGTATATAAGGCGCAGAGTAGTAAGTAGGTACTCTAGTCTTGATATTACCGTAACCCCGTCTTGTCTGTTGTGTTTCGTCTCTGTTTCATCTCTCGCATGTCCCGGTTTCATTACTTTACTTGCTTCTTTTCTCGTACTTGTCTCGTTTCAACTCTCTATCTTGTCTTTACTTGTCTCGTACTCCTAATCCATTCTTGTTGTCCTCTTTTCTCTTTTCTACTCTAAGTTCTCTCGACTCTTTGTTCCCAGCTCTCTCCTCTTCAACTTAATCGTTTCCTTTCCCCACTATCTTATCTCAACTTTTTCCCCTTTTGGCTATTCGACTTCCCCGGCCCTGCTTCTATCCCCGGGACTCGCTAAGTCCCCACGTCTGATTTTCTCTTGACCCCTGGGACTTGCTTGCTCACTGGCGCTCACTTGTCTTGTTCTCTCGCACCTCCGGGACTCGTGCCAACCCCCAGCACTTGTCCTTCACCCTCCCTGGCACTTGTCAGGTTCCGCTGACCTCGGGGGCTCAGTCTACTGGGCGAATCCACCTTGCGGCTATCCACCGTGTACAAACACAGAGCACTGGGAGTAGCGCGAGGCGTAGGAGACCGAAGCGGGGCAGGGAAGGGTGCGTGGGAGGGTGCCGGGAGTGCCGGTGGGCGAGACGAGTGCC
>JAGGAQ010006391.1:0-16709 GCA_017657225.1 Termitomyces sp. T69sscA
CAATAAATCACACACCTGAGTCACTGCATCTGACAGTTCCTGAGTGACGACAGGAACGACAACTCCGGTAGTCAACAGCTCCATTGCAACGAGGAGCAGATCCGCCTCATTCGCATTTGAACCACCAAGGAGAGGTATATGTAAGAAGTTCCCAGCGGCACTTCGCTGCTTGGAATCCGAAAATATTGTGATACCTATACTTACCACGATGAGTTTTTCAGAGATTCGAGATTTCAAGCGAGCATTCACCATCTGAAATTGGGAGGAAGGCCGTGGTATTGATGACCACGTTCTCAAGATCTCTTGCAGGGACTTGTTTCATGCATGTCATTTGAGCACCATCAGCCACTGGTAAAATGTCAATAGATTTAGGAACGTCATGTGAAGAGAAAAGGCGATTACCATTGCCACATCCAACTTTGTCCGCAACCACTTTCCAAGGATTGGGGAAAACTGGTATGGGGCTAAGTGGCCCCAAAGTCTTTATGGCCGTCAGGACTTCCAGACTAAGAGACAGCCATCAAGCGATCAGCTCACGCAGGCTGATGGACACACGGAACGACTCACTTTCCAGATTCTTCAATAAAACCTTCGGATAATGTCATTAGATGACGTAGAGCATCAAATCTCAGAAAGAAATACCTTTAACCCTTGTATCCTGTGTGTTGGCCAATGCATATGCGTCAATTGCAATGCCCCCCGCGCTTTCACCGCAGAGGACGATGCGGTTTGGATCACCACCGAATGCAGCAATATTATCATATACCCATTGGATGGCCGCATCCAAGTCCAGAAGCCCAAAGTTCTGCGAATGGCTTGTGCTATTCATAAGCTGGGGCGCATTCGGAAAACCAAAGATATTAAGACGGTAGTTGAAAGAGACAACAACAATGTCGTCATTGTCCCGCACGATGTTCCCTCCTTCGTAGGCCGGGAAATTGCTCTGCGTGCAACAGTCAGACGAGATGAAATGAAGGGCACAAGACGGATGCTTTTACCGTCCCAAACTGGAAGCCACCACCGTAAACCCAGAGTAATACAGCCGCGTTCTGTTTCCTGTCAAGACTCGGAGTCCAGATATTGAGCGACAAACAGTTCTCGGATTCCGCGACGAAGATGTCGGAATCGTTGAAGCCGGCCAGGTGCAAGTACTCGACTGCGGTGGGAGTGAGCTCCTGCAGGCAGGAGTCACCGTACTGAAAGGCGTTGAGGGTTTCGGTACGGTTTGGAGGCGCAGACGGAGGTTCCCAACGTCCGGCGCTGGCGTATGGGATTCCGAGGAACTGGCGCACACTGGGGAACACCAGGGTGCCGTTCACCGGGCCTTGAGGTGTCGATACGAGCAGGTCATTCTCCTGAGCGAAGGCGCTCAGTGCGAAGGCAACGATGAGAGCAGAAAATCTGGAATGCATGTCGCGGAGTAGTAAAGAAGGAATGGGTTTTGGGATGCTATGAAATCAGCACGTACGGGAAGGTTTAAATATACCAGGAGCGTGGACGTAGCAGTGCTTCAAGCAGGCCGTAATGATTTTTTACCGTCAATACCTTGTTGGGCATACCGTTATCCGTTTGGGGTGGAAATCGGAAGCGAGGGCTAAGCCTCAGGATTCGACTTATTTCGGTTGGTGAGTTACTAACAATATGTCTGCAAAAGGCGAGTATGGACACGTAGGTTTGGATCTTGACTTGGAAGAGCGGCGCCCTCACAAGCACTCGTGGATTACTTTGGAGTGGGTCATTCAAGCACATCGCTTTACGAGGAGATCTCGTTGAGCGTCCAAGGGGAATTGCACAGGGAGCAGTCATATGTTCGCCACGTTGGGGCAAATGAATTAGAGAGGGCCATCTCGAGCGGTGTTTGCCTCGGGCAAAGGGTCCCTTGACCAGACTCTACTAGGCACCAAAGGCCAAGACGGGATAATCGATCAATCAGAAATCGATGCCCAGGCGATGTAAACTATAGCTACGTGAGCAAGGTCGATTTAGTTACATATGCATTAACCCGAAACGACGCTGCATGTTCGCGTGTCGGATTAGGTTCAGGTAGTCATTCAGAATAACTATGTCCAGATCAATCAAGACCAAGTAGTTTTAGATAAGATGCTTGCCGTGCTAGCACAGATGAGATTGGATTAAAGTTGTGTGCCACAAGTGAATAACATTACATCTAGCTGGCAGTCGATTCGTCTGTGCATGCGCGGCAGAATTACGACATCGAAACAGCATTGGCACTTTCAGAATCAATCAAAGATCTGTGCGAATGACCATCACAGAGAATAGTACATGATTATCGAGATCCAGAGATTGGCCGCATTGTCAACGTGAATCCATCTTTTTCTGTCAGGCGGGGGTAACGGATCACGCGACATGTGGCGTGGAATGAAGTTCACTTTGACGCAGCTACTTGAACTTTGTTTACGCGCGGGGAAAACACCGACTTTTGAGCGTGTGTGTGACTGAGAAGTAAACCTGCCGGTGCGGCCTGTCCCACGCCTGGTTTGTACATTCTGCCGCCGTCACAGCGCGACGTAAGATACAGGGAGTGGAGTGGTGGGTAGACAGAAGAATCTCATAGTAGTGTTGCGACTAGGTCTAAACGGCAGCTTCGTCAGTGGAAGTTGATATTGATGCGAAATCGACTAATTTAAATATTATCAGTAGATTATCTGATTAGATTTTTGAGTAGCCTTTTCACGAAAGTTGCGTCGGGCTTAGTTACACGTGCGCACACTTTTGAGTCAACGAAATAATATAGTTTTATTTGATTTTACATAAAAGACTGGTTTTGATGCAATCACATAGATCTTGATGTAATCATGGATCACTGATCCATAATGGTGGCCATCACCAGGCACAGCCACCTGTCCAGAAAATGTTGAGATCATGATGGAGTGATGGATCCTTGATCTTATCACCTGGCAAACACCCTCATCATCAGAAACTGACTTTGATGTCCTGTCATCTTGTTGACATGTTGTTTCCATTGTTGATGTGGGCTCACAGCGTCCTTTTCATGCTGGTACATTCTGTCTACAGTTTTCGACACATATTTTGAGCTTACAGTTTTCAGCTTTATATTTTTATTCTTTTTATTTTGGGTAACCCTGTCAGGTTCCGCTGACCACGGGGGCTCAGTCCACTGGGCGAGTACCTTATGTGGTGAGCACTGTGTCCACAGATGCAGAGTACTGGTAGAAGCATGAGGCGTAGGAGACCGAAGCAGGGTAGGAGGGGTGGGTGGAAGGTTGCCGGTAATGCCGGGATAGGGGGTGAGTGCCGGGGAGGAGTTAAGGACAAGTGCCGGGGGTAGGCACAAGTCTTGGAGAGTGTCACGACCCGCTACCGACCCCCAGGACTCAGCCCTGGCCCTGGGACTCTAACCCTCCCTAAAATGACCCCCATGACTACCCCAGCCCTGGACTGCTACCCGGCCAACCTCCTCAGCAGCCCTGGCCATCACTGCCCATCACCGCCACCAGCCACCACCACCCATGGCATCCCCTCAGCCATCACTGCCGTGACCGCCACATCAGCGCTGGCCTTGGCTATCATACTGCCCATAGCTGCCACATCAGCGCCCGCACCGGCGACATCCGTCACCCCTGGCCTGCATTGAGACCCCCATCATCATCATGCATCATGATCACGCTGTAAGGGCGACCTCCGGGAGTTGCGGCTCAATCACACAACTAGCAGAGGGAAATCCAAAGTTGTATTAGATAGGGTAATCAATGATACAATGGTACTAATCACTTAGCAGAGGGAAATCCAAAGAGAACAAGTCTAAGGATTCCCCGCTGCTTGGTGCGGTACATCAGCGGGCGGTGGAGGCATGGGAACAACTGTACAGGTGACCAGAGCTAACCTTAACCTTGGATAATGTTTGAACAGGAGGGACGCAAAGTTCTGGGGATTTCCTAAAAAGGAAATGACCTCCGGAGATCTCCGGAGGTCTAGAACGAGTCCTGGAGGTCTAGGGCAAGTCCCGGGGGTCTAGGGCGAGTCCCGGGGGTCTAGGGCGAGTCCCGGGGGTCTAGGGCGAGTCCCGGAGGTCCCGGGGGTGGCATAGGATGTGCCCAAGAATGGAAATCAAATGGAAGTCTCCTGACACACGCATCACCACCGACCTGACCTCTGCACGCCACACCCCGCTCCTGCTCCCTCCTCACCACCCCACCACCATGTGTCTTTGCATTCCCAGTACAAGACCTCCACACCATGCGACATGTCTCAACCTCACCCTGCCCCACGCGGCCCCCGGGTCTCACCCCAAGCCTCGGTGCCATGACCTGCCACTGGAGCCCGGGCCTGAGCCCCAGAGTCTACCTACTGCGTAGTATATAAGTTGTAGAGTAGTAAGTAGTACGCTAGTCTTGATATTACCATAGCTCCGTACTGTTTTGTTGTGTTCTCGCCTCTATCTTGTTTTCTTGTGTGTCCCGGTCTCATCATTTCTACTTGTTTCTTTTTCTTATCATACTCGCCTCGTATCGTCTCCCTACCTCGTCTTTATTTGTCTCGTACTCTAATCCATTCTACTTTGCTTCTTCTCTCCCTCTCTACTCTAAGTTCTCTTGGCTCTTCTGTCTCCGACTCCTCATCTCAACTTAATCTGTTCCCTCTCCCTTTATCTTATTTCAACCCTTTCCCCTTTTGGCCTGCTTGATTTCCACGTCTCTGATTCCATCCCCAGGACTCGCTAAGTCCCCATGCCCGTTATCTCTTTGAACTCCGGGACTCGCTTGCGCACCAGTGCTTGCTCGTTCCACCCTATTGTACCCCCAGGACTCATGCCCAATCCTGGCACTCGTCCTCCACCCTCCCTGGCACTCGCCCACTCACCAGCGCTACCGGCACTCCCCAACACACCGCTCCTGCCCTGCTTTGGCCTCCTACGCTTCATGCCCTACTGGTGCTCTGCGTCTGTGGACAGGGTGATTACCATGTAAGGTATTTGCCCAGTGGACTGAGCCCCCGTAGTACTTAGAGTTGGGAGAGTGAGAAGAAGCAAACCAGAGTGGAATTAGAGTAAAAGACGAGTAGAGACAACACAAGGAGACAATACGAGGCGAGTACAATAAGAAATGAAGCAAAGTGGAAATAATGAGACCAGAATATGCAAGAAGATGAGACAAAGACAAAACACAATGAAACAGTATGGAGCTACGGTAATATCAAGACTAGAGTACTACTTACTACTCTATGACTTATATACTATGCAGTAGGTAGGCCCCAGGGCTCAGGCCCAGGTTCCAGTGGCAGGTTGTGGCACTGGGGCTTGGGGTGAGACCCAGGGGCTGTGCAGAGCAGGGTGGGGGTTGAGACATGTCATGTGGCGTGGAGGTTTTGCATTGGGAACGCAGAGACATGTGGTGGCGGGGCGGTGAGGAGGAGAGCAGGAGTGGGGCATGGCATGCGGAGGTCAGGTCGGTGGTGATGCGTGATCATGATGCGTGATGGGGGTTTCAGCATGGGCCAGGGGTGATGGGTGTTGACGGTACCAGCACTGATGTGGCAGCTATGGGTGGTGTGATAGCCGAGGCCAGTGCTGATGTGGCGGTCATGGCAGTGATGGCTGAGGGGGATGCCATAAGTGGCAGTGGCTGGTGGCGGTGATGGGTGGTGATGGCCAGGGGTTGCCAAGGGGGTTGGCCGGGTAGCAGTCCGGGCCTGGAGCGGTCATGGGAGTCGTTTTGGGGAGGGTTGGAGTCTTGGGGCCAAGGCGGTAGCAGGTCATGACAGTACCCTTCCTTTGCTCAAGCCATCTGCAGCTTTTGTGATACCACTTGCACTTTCCCTGGTACCCCTGCAGACCAGGCCCGGTATCTCAGCGCAATTGGCTGGGTCTGTTCCTTCTTTTCTTGCTTTCTTTCCTTTTTGCTGAGCTCTTATTAGCGCTTCATCAACTAAACCAATTTTGGTTGTATTTGCTGACCAAAAGGGTTTACCCAACAAGCTGTTCACCATGGTACAGCTCCTCAATCATGCTACTGCCAATGACTTGCCTGATATCAAGGTGTTTTTTGTTTTTGCAAATACAATTGTCCAAATTGAGGACAATTGCCATAAGGCCTGTTGCAGGGCTGAAGAGGAGGTCCATTTGTATTTCTCTTCTTTTCTCCTTACTTCTCTTTTTCTTATGCATCCTTCTTCTCATTTTAGCACCAACGTCTTGCTCAGCAAGACATTGAGATGATTGGTGTGTCTCCTGCCTCTGCCTCAAAATGCAAGGCTCACATAAGTCTCCTTTTCCTCAGCTTCCAATATCGCCTTGCTTGCTCATCATGTTGACATGCTTTCTATTTCTCTTTGTTGACAGGCCAATTCTGACTCCAAACTTCATGCAAAAGAACTCAAAATTACCTTGGTGTTTGGTATGTTTCTTTTCTTAATATCCTCTATTCTATCTTTCTGACTGCAGCCTTCTCTGACCTCTCCAGCCTCACACAAACCTGATAGCAACTTGGTGCTGGCCTTGCTGGTCCAGGTCAATGTCACTCTGGAGGCTGTGCAGTCGGTTGAGAGTGGTGACCAGGTTCCATGTGCTGAGCTTCAAAAGCATTGTGACGCAGTTGACCAAGCCACTCAATGCCAACTTGACCTTCTCAACATCTCCTTCCAGACTTTCCACATGATTTTGGAGCAGTGTGCAAGACTTGATAAAGCCCTGGGGCTGTCTGAAGTGGATCACATGGCTTTTTTGCTCAATGCTCTCTATGTCTCTTTTGATGTGTCAGTTAAACTTTTTCTTCTATCCTATTCTTTTATGCTTTCCTTAGTCCAGCCACAAGGTTCCCAATTGTCATGACCTGCTACTGACCCCTAGGACTTAGCCCTGGCCCCGGGACTCCAACCCCCTCAAAACCACCCCCATGACCCTTCCAGGCCTGGAGCGCTACTCAGCAAACCACCTCGGCAGCCCCTGGCCGTCACCGCCCACCACTGCTATCAGCCACCACCACCACTGGCATTCTCCCTGGCCATCACCACCATGACCATCACATCAGCACCAGCCCCAGCTATCACACTGCCCGTGACTGCCACATCAGTGCTGGCACTGGTAGTACCCAACACTCCCATGGCCCGTGCTGAGACTCCCATCATGCATCACAATCATGCATCACTGCAGATCCGATCTCCACATGCTGCGCCTCGCTCCTGCTCTCCTCCTCACTGCTCCACTGCCGTGTGTCTCTGCATTCCCAGTGCAAGACCTCTGTGCCACGCAACATGTCTCAACCCCCACCCTGTCCTGCATGATCCCCGGGTCTCACCCCAAGCCCCGGCACCGCAACCTGCCGCTAGAACCTGGGCCTACCTACCGCACAGTATATAAGTCATAGAGAGTAAGTAATACTCTAGTCTTGATATTACTGTAACTCCCATATCATTTTGTTATGTTTGTCTCTATCTCATATTCTTGCGCATTCTGATCTCTTTACTTTCACTTGCTTCATTTCTTATTGTACTCGCCTCATATCTGCTCTTTTGTCACCTCTATTCATCTCATACTCTAATCACACTCTGCTTTACCCCTCGTCTCTCTGTCAATTCTAAGTTCTCTCATCTTGTCTGTCTCTGGTCTCTAATCTCAACTTGTTCTGTTTCCTTTCTCCTTATCTTATCTTATCTTGACCCTTTCCCCTTTTGGCTCACTTAATCTTTGCCCTTTTGTCTCCATCCCTGGGACTCACTAAGTCCCTGCATTCATCATCTCACTGAACCCCGGGACTTGCTTGCATGCCAGTGCTCGCTCATTCTGCTCTCCTGTCTCCCTAGGACTTGTCCTCCACTGCCCCTGGCACTCGCCCCCTCTTTCGGTGTCACTGGCACTCCCCCTATTCACCTCTCCCACCCCACTTTGGTCTTTTACACCTCGCACCCCTACTGGTACTCTGCGTCTGTCAACACAGTGATCACCATGTAAGGTACTTGCCCAGTGGACTGAGCCCCTGTGGTCAGCAGAACCTGACACCAATGATTTCGACATTAAATTTCAAGACCTTCTTCAGCAAGATCCTGAAATCACCATGGAGGTACCGCTAGCTGGCACGTTGTAGACACAACTTATGTCTGTGCTTTGCCTAGGCCATACCTAGTCTTAATTAGCTAAATCCCTTCTTCCTATACTGCTGTGTACCCCTGAATTAATGCCATTTAACCTGAATTGTGTGATTATAAGTTTTAAACTTATTCACCTTTCAAATGTCAGTGTCATTGATTGGTAACCCTCTCTCTAAGACCGTTGGTTCATGCAACCATATAGACTCAAAGGTAATATCCTTCTCAACAACCTCTATTGACTTCTGTAATTCTTTCCTGAGCTCTTTTAGTTTAGTCAATATAATATCCACTTATTATTTAAGGCTTTCCAACAATTTTAGCTTTTTATGAGCTTTGTAAGGGACCACTTTAAATGCAGCTACTCTTGCCTGCCAAACTGACCCATCCAACTCTGCTACAATATAGTTACTCCCTTGGTCTTAGCAATTACTACCATAGGACCATGGAATTGAGGTAACATCTTTGTGCTGAATGAGCTTTCTGTGATCATATTTTTGACCAAGACTAAGTTCAAGGGTTTGAAATTGTAGTCTTTAATGGAATGTTTATGTTCCTCTATAAATTTCAAAGCCATTGAAGTTTGTCTTTCCCAACACGTTCCCTCATTTCTTCTACATGTTGGTAGTGCTTGGCTAATGCCTGAGCACAATATCCAATCAACTCCTCTGTGGTCAAAGGACCCTCTGATAGTTCTACTAACCAAGTAGCTTCTGCCAAGTCTAACAGAATTATTGGGTGAGCACCAGTGACTATGAAGTATGTTGAATAGCCAAATCTTTGCTATCTAGTAATTTGGTCACTCCACATTACATGGTGGAAGAACTAGAACCATTTGGTTCTGTCTTCACAAGCTTTGAACAAAGCTTGCCTGACATTCTAGTGAGGTCTCTCTATTCTCCTATTGGCTGAGGAATTGTATGGTGAGATGGTAATACTTCTAATACCATACTTCTTCTCTAGCCAAGCTGTAACCTGTTTCAACTGTCCAGTGTTATCTGTGATAATCTCTGAAATACAGCCCCAGCAACAGATTACATCTTCAAACAACTATTGATCAATGGTCCTATGGTTTTCTTTTCTCAAGGGCTTTCCTTCCATTCAAGATGATAAGGCACACCAACCATGGACTATGTACTTGCAGCCATTTGAGGCTGGTGTCATGTGCATAATATCAATGTGGATTGTCTGGAATATGGATAGAGTGTAAGTTACAGTTGGTTCTCTGTTGACTACTGTTTTCTGACAAATTTGACAGTTGTGGCAAGTCTCAATATACCACTGTACATCTCCATCAATTCCTGGCCACCAAAACTGCTCTTGTATTAGCATTTTGTTGCATAAGTGCCTCCATGCCCTAAGTGTCAGGAGACTTCCATTCAACTTCCATTTTTTGGCACATCCTGCGCCACTCCCAGGACCTCCGAGGCTCGCTCTAGACCTCCAGGACCCCCAGGGCTCACTCTAGACCTCCAGAGATTTTCAGAGGTTGTTTTCTTTTTAGAAAATCCCCAGAACTTCCCATACTTCCTGTTCAAACATTATCCAAGATTAAGGTTAGCTCCAGTCACCTGTACAGTTGTTCCCATGCCTCTACCACCAGCTGATGCACCGCACCAAGCAGCAGGAAATCCTTAGACTTGTTTTCTTCAGATTTCCCTCTGCTAGGTGATTAGTCACCATTGTATCATTGATTACCATGTCTAATATAACTTCAGATTTCCCTCTGCTAGTTGGGTGATTGAGCCACAACTCTTGGAGGTCACCCTTACACTAAAGCATCATGGGCTGATTTGAGCATGTACATTCTTCTGTCAATATTGACAACAAGTTTATGTCGCTCTTCTAAGTTCCACTTATACAGTCTACCTTTTTGGTTAAAGAAGAACTGCCTAGCAAACTTCTTGAACTTTTCTATGTCCCATCCTTTTAAATCTTTAGGCTCTATTCCTGGGTCCTGTAGCCATTTTTTTGACAAGTAGCAATAGGTTATTCCAGTCTTCACCTTCACTACCTTTTCAGTGGTCTAGATAAGTCTGAAGGTTCTTTTTGCCATCTTCTTTAGAGTCTTTTGGTAGCAAGGGTCTAGATAGAGCTAATACAGCCACTGGGTCTATATTGCTACCAGTTGGATGGTTTCTAATGGCCATCCTCAATTCTTCTTCTTGAGTCCTTGCATGGTTGAGCTCTTTGTTAAAGTCAGATATTGTGGTAGCTACCAATTGTGAATAGCCTCCTTTTATATCAATCTCATTAGCAAACTCTTTCAGCTGTAAGGGCTCCCATTTCTCCCAACCTGGCACCTGGTTGTCCTTGTCTGGATATTCAAACAATATGGACTTGGGCTCATCCATCAGCTCTGGATCCACTGGTGGATACTCTTTATCTTCTGGATACTTGAGACACCTGGATAAACCATCTACACTGAAGGTCTTTCCTGGCACATGCCTCAAGGTGAAGTGATAGAGTAAAACATCCTCAATCCATTTCATACTGGTGGCATTGAGGCCTACTCCTGGATTGCTTAGCATCCCTTTCAAGTATATAGCATCCGTTTCCACCACAAGTTTTCTACATCCTACCAACCAATACTTGTTGGCTTGCAAGAATCTCATCAGTTTAAATAGCTCTCTCTTGGGCTGTGAGAATCTTGCCTCTCTCTCATTCAGAGTAATAGATCCTAGCTTAGCACAAGTGTGCTTTTTGGATCTATTGGATCCTCTTGAAATATGCTAAAGCCTACTGCTATCCAATTCATTTTGGCAACTGCTTCCTTTTGTTCATTCTCCCATACAAAAGGTTCTTTGGCTTGTGTCAGTTTGTTGATGGGACTGGCCACTTTGGCATAATCCTTAATGAAGGATTTAAAAGTGCCATAAGTTCTCAAGAACAACTTGATTTCTGACAAAACCTTGCAATTACTCCAACTCATAATAACAGCTAAGTGCTTGGTCTCTAGTTTCTATCCTTCATAAGAACACCTATAACCAGCCACTAAAATCTCATCTGCACACACTACTGACTTCTTTTCAGAGAAAGTCCCTCCTGCATATTGGATTCTTTGGAGTACTTTATTTACATTCTGTAAGTGTTCCCATACAAATTGCCTAATGCCTGGGTTTTTTGGTATAATCTCAAAGTCATCATCTGGCAATTCATACCTAGTGGCAGGTCCTCTGATTGGCACATCATCAATGTATGGCCAAGTTACATGGGGGATCTCATCTCAAGATGAAAGTAATGTCATCATGGAAGATTAGTCCTGAGTTTGTCCATCCAATTGGGGAAGTAACCAGTTTTATGGCACCAAAAGGTGTCTGAAAGGTGGTATAATCCCTTGAGTGTACATCCAACAATCTCTCATCATACTCCTCATACAAGTCAAAGGTCCCTCCACAAGCTCTATCTGCAAAGTGACTGGCTAATTCCTCAGTTGCTGGTGGCAACCCTGAATGTGCAATGGTCACTTTGTTGAGTGGCTCCAAACTGTGGACAATCCTTAAGCTCTCCCCATCCTTCTTCAATACAGTGAACCATTGGGACCTGTATGAAGAATTGGATGGCTCATAGACTCCTGCCTCAATCTTCTGCTTAATCATTTTACAGATTTTATCACAAAGACCTGGAGGTATTGGAATGGTCTTTAACACTCAAGAGGTATGAGGTACTACTGGCATTATTACTGAAGGAAAGAACTCTCCTTCAGTCTACCTCTCTGAGAATCATTCCAAGCAAAAGCCTCATTCTGTAACATCATCAAATGATGTACAGCTTTCATCTCTTTTGGCCATAGAAAACCATCACCATGTGTTTAATCAATGATTTCCTTGCACTCAGCAGTATACCTCCCTGTAGGTTCAAAATCTGGAGGCAGTGGATCCAACTCTGGCATGTTAGCTTATTCAGACAACTCATACTTGTTGTCCTTGTGCCTGTTCCTAGTTGGCTCCTTATAATGGCCATATTTTAAAATCAACCTCTCCTCTATCACACCTGTAAATGCTAGGGTGAAGCATTCCATAAGTTTGTTTACAAAAGAGCCATTGCTCACAACATCTGTCAACTTCTTTGCCTCAGCTCTAAATTTCCTAAGTAGAGAATGGATTTCTCCTGTGTCATTTCTACTCAGTCTGGCATGCTCTCTACAAATCCAATCCAGGTTTGCAACACTACCTGTATCATCAACTGCTTCTGGATAAGACTCTTTGATTCCTTTGACAAAAGCTTCTCAAGAGCTTTCTTCATCATAAGAGTCAAAGCCTAGCCATTCCCATTCTGTCTGAGCATCCACATATTCCAAAATCCTTCTCTTTTTCTCCTTATCATTGGTGATACCAGCATGATCAAACAAAGATTCCATCCTTTGGACAAACCAGCAAACCTCAGAGGGTTCACTGTGTCTAAATTTTAGTGCATCCCTGCTATCAGTAAGTGGCATTTATAACAGTATGTTTGTTGTGCCACCTGAGGTTGCTGTTGCAACTCTGATTGTGAGACTGATTATTGTGACTGTGGTTGTTGTTCCATAGTTTGAGATGAATTAGGTATCTCTAGGACAAAAGTAGTAGTTGATGTTGGTTGAGTTGGAGACTTGTACTTTTCAAGTGTGAAGTTTTTACTTTCTAAGGACAATGTCTGGATTTTCTAAAACAGCAACAGTACCCTTGCTAGAAGCACGAGTTTTTCTTTTCTTTGGAGTAACATAGGTTTTTACTCTTGGTTTAGTAACCTTAGGTGAACTAGGCCAAGACTCAGGTGGTGCAAAACTAATGTTTCTTTTTGAGTGGACTCCTCACAGAGACCTAAAAGTGTTTGTTTGTGCAACAAAAAGCCCCTTGCAGTGGGCTCCAGATGATGCAACATTAATTAATTTAAATCTCATCAGTAGATTATCTGATTAGATTTTTGAGTAGCCTTTTCACAAAAGTTGCATTGGGCTTAGTTACACATGTGCACACTTTCTAGTCAACAAAATAATATAGTTTTATTTGTTTTCAAAAGACTGGTTTTGGTTCACACAATTTGAAGGCCAATAAAACCAGATTCAATTCAAATATACATCTAATTATCCCAACAAGACCACTGAAGTCAAACCCAAGCTCCTGAGCCTAAGATATTCATGTGCTGAGGACTCTGTGCTGTGGCAAGCTGTTTGCTTGCCTGACATCTTCAGATATGTCCTCTTTTTATACCTCCTGGCAATGCGCACAGACCAGGCACAGTTTGCATGATTCCACTGCTTTCTTGCATACTTGAGGGTGCTGATGCTGCTTTGGTGTATCCAGACCTTCCAGAGGAATAGTTTAGCCTTTTCTTGGTTAAAACCATGCCTCTGGCCCTGTCTTGGCCATCTGATCCTTCCCTTTTTCCTTGGTTCTTCCCTCTCCATGGGCCATGCATGTGCTAGCAAGGTAGATGGAGTCATGGGCAGGTGCAGGTAATAATAGTAGTGGTAGATATGAAAACAGAGATACTTTGGTTGCAAATGATGCCTCATCAGTGGATCAATGATCTATGATGGTGGGCATCACTGAGCACAGCCACCTGTCCAGCCAATCCCAAGATTGTGATGCAATCACAAAGATCTTGATGTTATTATGGATCACTGATCCATGATGGCAGCCATCACCAGGCACAGCCACCTGTTTGGAAAATGTCAAGATCATGATGAGGTGATGGATCCTTGATCTTATCATCTGGCAAATGCCCTTGTCATCAGAAACTGACTTTGACATCCTGTTGCCTTGTTGACATGTTGTTCCCATTGTTGATGTGGACTCACAGGCTCCTTTTCATGCTGGTACATCCTGTCTACAGTTTTTGACACATATTTTGAGCTTACAGTTTTCAGCTCTATGTTTTTATTCTTTTTATTTTAGACAACTCTGTATTAATATTTGATCTCTTACCAAGGAAGCCATCAGAGTGGAAGTTTTATGGTCCATCTTTGCCATGACCATTTATTGCAACTGATTACAGTTTGTTGGAATGTATGCAGAGTATCTTTATAAAGGTAATCACACCTGGACCTAGATCAATACACATGAGTATAATCCTCAGTTGTGTATAAACTAAACTATATTGTAAGCACCTAGATCAATACATGTAAGTATAATCTAGGTATTAGGTATAATGGTGAGTGTTTTGTATGTAGTGAGATGTGAGTAACGTACCCTCAGTTGCATATAAACCAAACTGAGGGTACTCTATGATAATATTAAACTATATGTATATGTACAGACAAAGCAATTTGGTGGCCATTCAGTGGCCAACCAGTGGCCCTGAGGACTATAGTGTTTGTATATCACACTTGTCACATCTATGACCTCATGGACTCTAACACAGTTGAACTCTTTAGAACTCATGACCCCTTTGAAGATGCCAAAAGTTATGGGTTATTAGAAGTGATGGGTTAGGGAAGAGGTTGTTATAGAGTCACATATAAGGCTTCATTTCAGTCAATATAGAGTGAAATAAAGTATTTCTATTATTCAAAGTCTACATTTTTAGAAGCAAAATATTCATTGATTGTGGTAGGGCAAAGAGACTGAAACTCATCCAAGTGTGTTTGGCATCCAAAGCTTGCAAGAATCATCTATAACTTACATGCAAATGGGTCATCCATGTCAGACATGTACTGGAGGATTGTTGAAGCTGTGCCAAGTGCTTCTTTGCAAGATGGCTTAGTATTATTGATTTCATTATCACTATCATCCTTCTTGCTATCCTCCTCTGCTTGGTGCTATTTGATAACTGCTCTGTAGATCTCCTCCTCAATCTTCTCCTTTGTCCTGTTATCATACATCTTATTCTTGTTTGTAGGGTTGAGAAGCTCATTGATATCCATCCAATTATTGGCTTGAAGAACAGATCTCTGATCTACATTAGTGTCACAACCCACTGCCTATCTCCAGTACTCAGCCCTGGTCCTAAGACTCCTACATTTCCAAATCAGCCCCACAATGCCCTGAATCTAGACTGCTATACAACTGACCTGTCACAACCCAATACCAACCTTTGGCACTTAGCCCCAGCCCTGGGACTCCAACCTCCCCAAACCAACCTTCACAACCACTCCCAGCCCAGACCGCTATCTGACCAGCCACCTTAGCAGCCCTGGCCATCAACACCCATCATTGCCACCAGCTACTGCCACCAGCCACTGCCACTCCTGGCACCCCTTGGCCATCACCACCTGTGACTGCCACATCAGCATCAGCCCCAGCTATCCCCAGCACTTCCTCCAACTCTAGCTGCCACATCAGCGCTGACACTAGCAACTCTCAGCACTTCTTCTGGCCCATGCCAAAGTCTCCTCAGCTACCACTGAGATGCCCATCATGCATCATGACTATGCATCACTGCTGATCCAACTCCCACATGGCACACTCCACTCTTGCTTGCCTCCTCACCTCCCACCATTCCATGCCTCCACACTCTCAAAGCAAAACCTTCCTTTAAAGAGCTTCCTTTGTGCTGCATGACATGCATTGCTCACTGCCGCTGCCTTGCATGGTCCCTAGGCTCCATCTTGAGCCCTGGCACCACGACTTGCCACTGGGGCTCAGACCCAAGCCCTGAGGTCTACGTACTATACAGTATATAAATTGTAGAGTAGCATCCAGTACTTTAGTCTTGATATTGCCATACTTTGTTTCTAGCTTTGTGTTTTGTTCTTTATCTCTAGTCTCATGCATCTCAGTTTCCATTTTTTGACTCATCTTTTTCCATATTGTACTCATCTTGTCTTGTCTTGTTCCACTCATCTGTTAGGGGACCGATCTCCAAACCATGTCCAACTCTACCCCGAGCTTAGTCCAAGGATGCGCCCACTCTTAGCACATCTAAATGACCGCTCAGCCCTACCCTATCTCCTTCTGTCTTCTAATGAGTCATATGCATGGACCTTACTCAGCATCAATTATTGTTAGTCATACTCCATTACATACTGGGGCCTGATTAGTTAAACAGTATTAGTAACTGCACAGCCACCAATGTAGTATATATAGGCAGCTTGTGGATAGAATATTCCCAGGCTGAACAATAGCAGTGTTCTTCTGGCCTACACATTGAACCAACTGTAAGCTCTCTAGTGATGTCTGACCACTTGGCTAAGCCCTGCCAGTCCCTTGTCTGACTCTTGCCTGCCTCTGTGCCTGCTCAACTCCCACTTGTCACTGGTGCCTGCTAGCTTTGTGGAAGGAGTTCCATAGATGTGAGTATTCTCCTTACATCATCTCCACTTGTTCTATACTTCCAATCTAACTCTGCTTCACTTTCTGTCTTGCCTTAAGTCTCTAAGTCTTCTATCTACTCTCTCATCTCTTGCCTTCATCTCAACTTGTTCTGTTTCCCTCCCTCTCTAGTCTTGACTCTTCCCTTTTTTGACTCGCTTGGATCTCTGCCTCCTTTATTTTAGATTCTAGGACTTGCTAAGTCCCCTTGTTTGCCCCAGCTATCTAATCAGTAGCCTTAGGACTTGTTTGCCTCCTGGCGCTTGTCTTCTCCACTGCCCTCATGTTCCTGAAACTTGTGCTTGCCCAGCGCTCATCTTGCAACTCCTCCCCTCACTGTCAGGTTCCGCTGACCTCGGGGGCTCAGTCTACTGGGCGAATCCACCTTGCGGCTATCCACCGTGTACAAACACA
>JAGGAQ010006392.1:0-16693 GCA_017657225.1 Termitomyces sp. T69sscA
TCGTCTATCCGTCTCATCTCTACTCGTCTCGTACTCCCAATCTCATCTCATTGTTCTCCTTTCTCTGTTCCACTCTAAGTTCTCTTCATTCTCCATTCCTGGCTCTCCTCTCTTTGACTTAATCATTTCCATCTCACGTTATCTTATCTCGACTCTTTCCCCTTTTGGTCATCCAACTTCCCCAGTTCTGTTTCCATCCCCGGATCTTGCTAAGTCCCCATGTCTGACTATCTCTTGATCTCCGGAACCTGCTCGCTCACCGGCGCTCGCTCGTCTCATTCTCTTGCACTCCTGGGACTCGCGCCAACCCCCGGCACTTGTCCTTCACCCTCCCTGGCACTCGTCTCACCCACTGGCGCTACCAGCACTCTCCCACGCACCACCCCCTGTCCCGCTTCGGTCTCCTACGCCTTGCGCTCCTCCCAGTGCTCTGTGATTGTGTACACGGTGATTAGCTGTAAGGTGTTCGCCCAGTAGACTGAGCCCCCGTGGTCAGCGGAACCTGACAGAAGTCCCCTAAGTCAAATGGAAGTCCTCTTAGTTAAATGGAAGTCCCCTAAGTCAAATGGAAGTCCTCTTAGTTAAATGGAAGTTCCCTAAGTCAAATGGAAGTCCCCTGACACATTCCATGTCTATGTGCTCCCAAATCAAGGCCTTCCTTTGGAAGCTTCCTTTGTGCTGCATGACATGCATCAACTACCACTGCCCTCTTGCATAATTGCTGGGCTTCATCTTGAGCTCCAGCATTGTGACTCGTCATTGGAGCCCAGACCTGTGCTTTGGGGCCTACTTACTCTCCAGTATATAAGTCATAGGGTAGCATCAAGTACTTTAGTCTTAATATTGCCATACTTTTTGTCTCTAGTTTTATGTTTTGTTCTTGTTTCCTGTCAGGTTTTGCTGACCATGAGGGCTCAGTTCACTGAGTGAATATCTTACGTGGTGTGCATGGTGTCCACAGATACAGATGCAGCATACTGGCAAGAGCACAAGGTGTAGAAGACCAAAGCGGGGCCGGGGGTGCGAGCAAGGGTTTGCTGGTATGCCAGGCTGGGAGTGAGTGCCAGGGAGGGGTGGAGGACAAGTGCCAGGGGTAGGTGCAAGTGCTGAGAGTGTGGGAAAAGGGAACAAGCGAGTGCTGATGTGCAAGCAAGTTCTGGGAACTAGCAAGTAGAGAGCTGGGGCAAGTGCAGGGACTTAGCAAGTCCCAGAGACAGAAGTGAGAGATGCTGAGATCAAAAGAGATAAGCAGAGATAGAATTAGAGTAGGAGACAAGTAGAGATGATGGGAGAGAGACAATACAAGACAAGTACAATATGAAATGAAACAGAGTCAAAATATGGAGACAAGGACATGTGAGACTATGAGACAGAGACAAAATACCAAGAAACAAGACAAGAAGTATGGTATTATCAAGACTAGAGTACTACTTGCTACTCTACAACTTATATACTGTACGGTAGATAAGCTCCAGGGGTTAGGCCTGGGTTCTGGTGATGAGTCGTGGCGCCAGGGCTTGAGGTAAGACCTGGAAATTGCACAAAGTGGCGGTAGAGGTTGAGACATGTTATGTGGCGTGGAAGGTCCTGCTTTGAGAGTACAGAGACATGTAGTGGTGGGGCGGTGAGGAGGTGAGTGGAAGCAGGGCATGGTGTGTAGAGGTTGAGTCGGTGGTGATGCATGATTGTGATGCATGATGGGGGTCTCGGCATGGGCCGGAGGGAGTGCTGGGTGTTGTTAGCGCTAGTGCTGATGTAGCAGCTGCAGTTAGGAAGCATCAGAGATGGCTGGAGTCGGTGCTGATATAGCAGTCACAGGCAGTGATGGCCAGGAGAATGCCAGAAGTGGCAGTGGCTAGTGGCAGTGATGGGCGGTGATGGCCAAGGGCTGCTGAGGTGGTTGGTCAGGTAGTGGTCTTGGCCTGAGATGGCCATGGAGGTGGGTTTGAGGGGGTTGGAGTCCTGGAGGCCAGTAGCAGGTTGTGACATTTTCTAGTCTTGTGTGTTCCAGTTTCTGCTTTTCAACTTATCTCATTTTTGTTTTATACTCATTTTGTATTGTCTCATTTTGCTCATCTCCACTTGTCTTGTATCTCTCAAATCTAATCTCTGCTTTGTCATGACCTGCTACCGACCTCTCAAACTTAGCCCCAACTCTGTGACTCTATCCTCCCCAAACCAACCTCTACAACCATCCTAGGCCCAGACTGCCACCTGACCAGCCCTCTTGGCAGCCCCTGACCATCACTGCCCATCACTGCCACCAGCCACTGCCACTCCCAGCATCCCTCTGGCCATTACTTCCCGCAACTGCCACATCAGCACTGGTCCCAGCCATCTTTGACACTTCCCCAACTGCAGCTGCTACATCAACACTGGCATCGGCAACCCTCGGTGCTTCCCCTGGTCAATGCTGAGGCCCCCATCATGCATTATAATCACACATCACCACTGCTTTGACCTCTGCACACCACACCCCACTTCCGCTCACCTCCTCGCCTCATCGCCATCACATGCCTCTGTGCTCTCAAAGCAAGACCTTTCTTTCAAGAGCTTCCTTTGCACCGCACAACATGCATTGAACTTGTACCCCTGCCTCAGTGCTCCACTGCTCTTCACATCCCTGGCCCTGCCCTGGTCTCTTATGCTCCACGCTGATGACGCCCAAAATTATACCAAGTGGTGTTTGAGTAGGCAATCACAAGGCTACTAGTGTTGGGCTCACTAGTGGAGGTGAGCTGGGCAGGGTCTCAGAAGATGGGTCAGTGGAAGGCAGCAGTAAGGAAATGGTAAGATGATGCTTAGTGTAAACACCAAGCACTAGATGCCTGCCATAAGTGCAAGGTGTGTAGAGAACTAAAACACTGGTGAACTTCCAGCAGCAAAACAAAGCACTATATAATAGCGCTCTGGCATGGAGTAGACTTCAAAAGAGACAAAATTGAGCTCTGAAGCCCAAGCATAAGAGGTAAAGGGTGAAGGTAACTTGGAGGGTAACTTGTTATTTGCAGAGTATAAGTACAGATAGTAAATTGTAAGCAAAGTTGCCATTTGCAACCCTTGGGTTGCCAAACCGGCAAACTGAGTAAGTAAATAATAGCCAACAATCTTTTATATAGGAAAATGTCAATCAGACCTTAGCGATGCCAATCAAGCTGTCTGTTATGTCAAGATGCCAAAAAGTAGGTATGAAATCACCAAAATGTCAGTGTCATGAAATGATGGTGGTTACCAGAATGCAGCGGCAAGGCCAGTGAAACCTCAGAGTCAAGAAAGTAAGATAAAATAAATCAAAAAATAATAATAATAAATACGCTAAGTATTTGTCCTGGAATTTGAACCCTTAGCCTTTTGAGAGGATGCCAGGTAAACCAGAGGTTACACTAACCACTAGTCCACATGGCTATGCCAGTCAAAAAATCAGTACACCTTTTGATACAACCTGGGTCTTATCAATGCTCTTGACAGTACCATTGCATTTGTAGACATTGCGTGTGCCACATAAGGATTCACCCAGTGGACTGAGTCCCCATGGTCAGCAGAACCTGATATAATATCAAAACTCTCCCCTTATTCTCCTGTTTACTATGGCCACTTACACGCACATATACAAGCCCACTGGCTATCAGACTGATGCTTACAGAAGACCCATGCTCAAAACTACTATGCTATGAGTACTCCACACCCCTGTATCCAGCTCCCCCAATTGAATATTACCCCACTCTTATCCCTAGATATTGGGGCCCTAGATCAGAATCAAGTACCCTATGGCCTCTCTATCAGTCAAGGTATTCCTCAGGACTGGCAATGCAACTCATTGCAGGCAACAGCAGGAACCCATCAACGAGTCCTACCTGGAGGTATGCTGGAGACACCATCCAGCACCTGGGCACCCTTGGTCCTGGTGCATGCCAGCACTGCCTTCTTTGCTCCAGGTCAATACTATGCTCAGCCTACCCCTGCCTCCCCAGGATTACCCTGAAACCTACTACCTTCTCCGGCCTTGACCCCATGCAGCGCCACCCATCCACACACCCTCCTCTTCCCTTGGTTGCCAATAAGTCAAAGCCTATATCCAACAGCATGACAAGATTCTTTGCTCACTTTGCATATCTCTAGCGGAGTTTGCAAAACATACTCATGCCCTCCTCATCAGCGTAGGACACCATAATCTCTCTGAGACTCCAGAGCAATGGGCTGATTGCCTCCTCAAATTCTATGAGCTCTACCAATGCAGAGCCATCCTTGAAAGCGCCCAGAACATGCTACAGGTGGATCTCAACCTTCAGGATGAACTGCATGCCTTGGTGAATAAGATCCACACCAGCCCTACTCTCTGATGCTTCAAGAACCCCATGGACCCAGCATGCTCATGTGCAGCACAAGGAACTAATCAAGCCCCAGGACCCTATTTCCACCTGGTACCCTGCCAGCAGGAGGAGCTCAATGTGGCATCAAACATTCTAAAGGCCCTCAACCCAGAGGACTTTTCAATCAGCCCGCTGCTTGCACCATTGGTCTCTCAGCATGTCCCTGTGCAAACTCCCTCCTCAGTGCCTTCCACACTTGAGGACAACCTGCTAACACAAACCCCTGCCCTGATGCCTGCTCCAGAGTTTCAACATGATTGCCCCCTTTATTTTACCTTGTGCCATTCACATGGTAATGCACCCCTTCCCTGCAACAACACACCACCCCTTACCACCTCTGAAAAACAATGGCAGACCATCTCCCGGCAGTGGCCCTCCCAATAGTGGACCCCCCAGCAGCTGGAGCCCCACAATGGATGCCTTACCTCTACAGCACAGCAGGAGTAACCACTATGATTACTACTACAATGCAGCACCCCTGCTCCACAACCTCAACCCATAGGACAACATTCACAATGCGCTGATGTGTGAAGGCAAGCTCAACATCCAGAAGCCCAAACTCTTCCATGGCTGTGACCCCCACAAATGGAGAACCTTCCTCACTCAGTGTCTCACAATGTTCCAAGCTAAGCCCTTTACTTTCTAACTTGAGAGCTCATGTGTGGCCTTTGCCACCTTGTACCTGCAGGGTATTGCCTTTAACCACTACATGGCACTGCTCTGGTTTGACCCTGACAGCCCAGTACTGTCCAACTGGGAGGCATTTGCACAGGAGTTCTCAAGTAAGTTTGGAGTGTTTGACACTGTAGTGGAGGCTGAGGAGAACTTCTTCAATCTTTGAATGCACAATGACAAACAGTTCACCACCTTCATCATCTGCTTCAAGAAGGAGGCCTACAAGACTGGCTGGAACTACGACGCCCTCTAGTTTACTCTCCACCATGCTCTGCCTCAAAGCATTAAGGATGTCCTCCGCCTTGCCCCAAAGCAGCCCAGCTATGACGGTTACAAGGCTCTTGTCTGTCAGGTTCCGCTGACCATGGGGGCTCAGTCCACTGGGCAAGTACCTTACATGGTGATCACTGTGTCCACAGGCGCAGAGTACCAGTAGGGGCATTGAGGCGTAGGAGATCAAAGCGGGGCAGGAGAGGTGTGTAGGGGAGTGCTGATGACGCCAGAAGAGGGGGCAAGTGCCGGAGTGGTGGAGAACGAGTGCTCGGAGGTAGTCACGAGTCCCGGGAATACAGAAGGGCAGAACAAGCGAGCACCAGTGCGTGAGCAAGTCCTGGAGTTCAATGAGATGACAAGCACAGGGACTTAGCGAGTCCTAGGGATGGAAATGGAAGAGCAGAGATTAGGTGAGCCAAAAGAGGAAAGGGTCAAGATAAGATAAGGGGAAAGGAAACAGAACAAGTCGAGACTGGAGACTGGAGACAGAAAAGACAAGAGAACTTAGAATTGACAGTGAAACAAGGAGTAAAGCAGAGTGTAATTAGAGTAGGAGACAAATAGAAGCAATGAAAGAAGCAGATATGAGGCGAGTACAATAAGAAATGAAGCAAAGTGAAAATAAAGAGGCTGGAATGCACGAGAATATGAGACAGAGACAAACACAACAGATTAATATGGGAGTTACGGTAATATCAAGACTAGAGTACTACTTACTACTCTACGACTTATATACTGTGCAATAGGTAGGCCCTGGAGCTCAGGCCTGGGTTCCAGTGGCGGGTCACAGCACCAGAGCTTGGGGTGAGATCTAGGGATTGTGCAGAACGGTGGTGGGGGGTTGAGACATGTTGCGCAACGTGGAGGTCTTGTGCTGGGAACACAGAGACATGCAGCGGCTAGGCAGTGAGGAGGGGAGCAGGAGCAGGGCATGGCATGCAAAGGTTGGGTCGGCAGTGATGCATGATTGTGATACATGATGGGAGTCTTGGCATGGGCCAAGGATGTCAGGTGTTGCCGATGCCTGCACTGATGTGGCAGTTATGGGTGGTGTAATAGCCAAGGCTGGTGCTGATGTGGTGGTCACGGCGGTGATGGCCAAGGAGATGCCAGGGATGGTGGTGGCTGGTGGCGGTGATGGGCAGTGATGGCTGGGGGTTGCCGAGGGGGTTGGCCAGGTAATGGTCCAGGCCTTGGGTGGTCATGGGGGTCGTTTTGGGGGGGTTGGAGTCCTGGGGCCAGGGCTAAGTCCCAGGAGTCAGTAGTGGGTCATGACATTGTCACTCAGATCAACCAGCGGTATTGGGAGGACCACAGCAAGTACTTGGCACCCTGAGCACCTTGAAACCCCTTCAAGAACTCCAACTAGCAGACTGGGGCCACCACAGGCAACTAAACCACTGGCGCTGCACCGCCTCCCAATCCTGCCACATGACTGCCCCTGGAACAAGGACTGGCCAATGCAAATCGACCTCTGAAACTCTGCCCTCAAGCACAGCTCAATGCTGCCAACACACAGGAAGTCCCAGACCCCAATCAGGCCAACAATGACCTGCCCCAGGACCCCCATGACACCTCAGACTTTGCAGACAACAATGAGGCCCTGTGCATGAGTAGGTTTAGGAATTGGCCTTGGATCAATGTGCTAGAGGAGATGCAGGAATGATGATGATGTGAGGAGGCATGCATCTTGTGTGGTGAGCAAGGTCATTTCATCAATGAGTGCCCTAAATGCCAGGCTGTGGGACAAGCTATGTGGACCATCAACAGCAAAGACTGTGACTTCCGGTTTATGGAAAACAATCCAGCAGTTTAGATCTAGAAAACACACTAAATTGCGGATTGGACTTTGACGTCTTCTCTGCCTTGGCTACACCTCTGTGCAATAGCTCTATTCTCAGACACCCTCTCAGCCACCTCCTCTCCCAATTCTCCCAGACTCTCCTCCTCCATACCACCCTCCGCTCCTCCTCTGCTTCTGTCAACACTCTGGTTGACAGCAGCGCCACTGATAACTTCATCTCCTGGCAGCACTTGCTGCAACGCCCCAGAGATTACCCCTCCTCATCTGCCTCACTCTCTTCAATGGCAGCTCCACCTCCACTGGTGACATCATCCACTGCATACAGACCACCCTCACCTTTGCCAGCGGTCAGCGGCAAGATCTCTAGCTGCTTGTGACCTGTCTGCACGCCTCCACTCTCCTCATCCTGGGCCTTTCCTAGCTCTGCTCTACCAACTGCCACGTTGACTGGCAACATCTCATCCTCCACTTTGACTGCCAAGCTCCAGAGCACCTGAAGCCCATTCTCTTTAATGTCACCACTTCAGCCAGCACCACCAACCACTCCCACACTTCTCTGCAGCTTCATTCAAAGTCTGCCCAGTTGTTTACCATTGATGCCTGACTCAGCAACTCCCCACAAGTCCTCACTGCCCTCATCAACAGCACCAGCTCAACCTCATCCGTGACCTCTTTGATAGACTATTGGAACTACAACTCTTTGGCAGTAAGCCCACCACTGCTGAGTCTATCACTAAAACACACTCCAGTTCCATTGTCCTTGACAATGGTCTACAGTTCCTGGTTAACTTCCTGGTCATGCAGCTTCTGGAAACCACCCCCATTGTATTAGGACTACTATGGCTACATGACATCAACTCCAACATCAACTGAAGGGACCTCACCATGCAGTCCCCCCAGCCCCATGCTTGTCTCACTGCCATCCATCTCTGCTTCCAACCTACTAACAACCCCAACAAGGCCAGAGCTACTGGTGCCCCAACAGCACTCCTGAACAACTCTGGCAATCCCTCTCCACCTCGACACATCCTGGGCACACCCCTGGCCTTTCTCCCCAACATCCTCCACAACAAGTATAAAGGCCCTAACTACCCCACCCAGCGCCCTCAGACAACTCTGGACACAAACAATGCAGATCCGCCTCCTAGCATCCTTGACTCAGAAGCCCTCAACATCAAAATCATCAGCCTGGCCCCCTTTGCCTGCATCATCTAAGACAGCATATCTGCCTTCCAACTCCATATCTCTCTGGTGCTCCCAAAAGAACACCTAGGTGTAGATGCCACTACTCCAGAACCAAAAACAGAGGAACAAATATTACACAAAGTAGTTCCTCTGGAGTATCATGAGTTTGCCGATGTGTTTTCTGAAGAAAGTGCTAAGGAGCTCCCCCCACACTGGTTATACAACCACAAAATTGACCTCAAAGATGGTACTGCATCCCATTCAGCAAGATCTACAACATGTCAGAAGTTGAACTCTGCACGCTTAAAAATTATTTCAATGATATGCTTGGTAAGAGCTTTATCTGGTTTTTTATCTCTGCTGCAAGGTCTAGGGCAAGCCTCAGGGGTCCCAGGGAGTGGCATAGGATGTGCCCAAAAATGTAAGTCGAATGGAAGTTCCCTGACATCACACCCCCCCCTCCTCTAGCATGCAGCGTCTCAATGTACAGGATAGAGGAAGTTCCGGATTGCCTGGTCTGCTGGTGAGATGAGGTAGATTCCCCAGATGGCCTGGGGTGCATCTGGATGTCTCTGGTGGAATTCTCTGACCAGTCCTGGCACATGCATGTTCTCTCAGAGCTCCCAAACAATATCTTCAATCCTATAACCCTTCCACTTCACCTTGTACGGTAGTTGTCTTCTGAATAGGTGACTGTCCAGAATTTCTTCCACCTCATACTCTTTGTTGTCATTGACCACCACTGGGGGTGGGGGAGGCACTGGGTGTTGTCCTGGAATAGGGTCCTCCAGAGCCGGTGTTAGCTTGACTACATTGAATACCGGGTGAAGCTGTCACATTCCTGCTGGGAGCTGGAGTTGGTAGGCTAGTGGGTCTACCTGTCGTTCCACCATGAAGGGTCCTAGCTGATGGTGCAAGAGCTTCTTTGACGGGCGAGTGGTGGTGATGTCAGAGGCCAGATAAACCTAGTCTCCAGGCTGGTACTTGGGTGCTGGAGCTCTACCATGGTCATAGTACTGGGCCATATTGTCCTTTGCCTTTGCCAGAGTGGCCTTGGCCTCCTCCTGTGCCGTCCTCATCCAGTCCACAAACTTGTTCACAGCTTCATTTTCTAAGGGCTGGGCCTAGGGCTCGAAGCCCATGCATGGGTGGTGTCCCGTATCCAGGAGGAAGGGTGACACCTGCATGGCTGCATGAATGTGGTTGTTGTACTGGAACTCAGCATCTGGAAGCAGCTCATCCCAGTCATCCTGCCGCTCATTGCAGAAGAGGTGGAAGTACTGCTCCAGTTCCTGGTTCACATCTTCTGTCTGGTCATCAGACTAGGGATGGTAGACAATGGAGGTGTGGAGCTTCACATTGAGAAGTCAGTAGAGCTCCTGGATGAACTCTGCTACAGACTGTGGGCCCCAGTCTGACATGTAGGCATCCAAGAGGCCATGGAGCTTCCAGATATTCTTCCAGTACATGTTTGCGGTGCCCATGGCAGAGCAGGTGGTGTGAGTCAGAATAAAGTGCGCTCATTTGCCACAAAGATCCACTACTACCATGATGGCATCGTAGCTGTAAGTGTTGGGGAGTTCTACAATGAAGTCCACCAAAGCTATGCTTCATCGTTCAGATGGGACAGGTTGCGGGTGGAGTTCCCTGGTGGGAAGGCAGCACTGAGGCTTGGTTTGGAGGCAAAGGTCACATGTGCTAGTGTAGGATCCAATGTACTGAGACATCTGGGGCCACCAGTAGTTCCAGGACACTAGCTCCAACATTTTCCATTGGCATAGATGCCTGGCAATGCGGGAGTCGTGGTGCTGCTCAACAATCCTCCAGCAGAGCTCTGGAATGTTGGCCATGTAGATGCATTCCCAGAAAGTCAGAAGCCCATTCTGGAGGGCCCATTCATCAGTGCAGACTGACTTAGCTCCTGTAGTAGGTCCCGACTTCAGAGCCATGACTGCCTGAGCAACAACATCCTCATAGTGGCCATCCCAGTTTCCATGCCAGATGTTCCAGAGGATATCAACCTCTGCTCCCTGGACACCAAGCCCTCTATGGCCCAGATGGTGAACAACTCCAGCCGAAGAAGCACAATGTTGCTATTGTCGTCCCCACCAGTGCTGTGGTCCACTCTCCAGGACAGTACATCGGGTTTTCCCATACTCTGGCCAGGTGCAGTGAGGAGTCAAAGTTGGCTAAATACAGAGACCACCAGGCCTGTCGACGGTTGAGCTTCTTGGCCGTCTGGAAATACTCAAGATTCTTGTAATTGGTCCAAACCTCAAACTTATGCTGGGAGCCCTCCAGGAAGTGCTGCCATTCTTCAAAGGCCTGGATGATGGCCAGCATCTCTTTGTCATGGATCTCATAGTTGCGCTCTACCGCATTTAAGCTTTTGGAGTAGAAGGCCATGTGGGACTGTTGTGACAAGACAGCCCCGGTGGCAAAGTCAGAGCTGTCTGCTTCCACCTGGAAGGGAGAGTTGTTATCCAGGAAGAAAAAAACAGGCCTGAAGGTGACTGCGTGCTTGAGAGCATCAAAGACAGTCTGCTCCAGGGGTCCCCAGCTCCAGCAATGTCCTTCGCAGTGAGGTCACGCCCCCCAGAGGTTATCAATGAGCTCAGAGATGAGGAGGAAGAGGTAGCAATTCTTCACCATCATAGCGTTAAAGACTTGGTAGTTCTGGACCAGCTGGAGCAAGCCATCCTTCTTTTTGATGAAGAAGACTGGAGAAGCCATTGGTGACTTGGATGGGTGGATGTGACCGAAGTGCAGATTCTCCTGAAGAAAGGCATTGAGCTTGTCCTGCTCCTTAGGTGCTAAGGGGTAAACCTTACAGGCAGAGGGTTTGGAGTCCAGCATCAATTCAATGGCATGGTCCCACTGCTTGCGCTCTGGGAGTGAGTCAAAGAAGGCCTTAGAGAATACGTCCTCAAAACAATGGAGGTACTGAGGCACCACATCCTGGAATGCCTGGGGCAGAGAATCGGTGGCAAACGCCTAAGTCAACTGCTGAGAAGTGGTCTGGCTAGCACAGATCTCTTCAATAGGTAGCAGTGGGTGCAGAGTGGTTGCATAGGTCTGGTCTCCAACTTCTACTGCCTCATCAGGGAACTCCAGGTGGAGGATTCCATAGGACTCTCCTCCCAGCTCTTCCTCTGGGGCCCTGCTGCTGCTCCAGTCATCCTTGTAGAGGGCCTCTCTATTGGGGAATGCCAGGAGCGAAGAGTCCAGAAGGTCAAGATCTGCAAAGAGAAAGTGGCCTATACGACAAGCCCAGATCGCTGCACGCTCTTGTGTACCAGTCTGGCGCTCTTTCTTGACCCCAGTTGTGCAGGTAGAGCACCTCTGGGGACACTGGCTCATTGCTACCTTGCCCTGGGCCCAGTCTACCTCTGAGTTGTGCTCCCAGAGCCAAGTAAAGCCAAGGATCATCTCTTACTTGCCTAAGCTGGTAACTGCAAAGACTGCACATTCAGCATAGGTCTAATAGCAGAGGACTAGGTCTATCACGGAGCTGATGGCACCTGCTTCATTGGAGGTTCCATCAATGTTGAACACTGAAATGGGCTTAGAGAGCAGTCGCATGGTTAGGCCGTGGCATTTCACAAATTTTGCATCTAAAAATAGTCCTGTTGCTCCACTATCCAAAAGCATGGTGACCCCTTGGGCCTGTTGAATGTCCATAGTCTCAATCTCCATGTTGAGGCACAACAAGTTTATAGAGGAAGTGGAGGCTACCACATATTGCCAGGGCAGCCAGCGTTTCCAGGCAGGAGGACCACACTGACAGGGCTTGCCTAGCACCAAGGGGGGTGGCTTGGGACCCGAAGAAGGTATCTGTACATCAGAGAGAAGACCTTGAGGTTCTTCTGTCTTAGAGTAACTGGCATTGGAATGTGTATTTGCATCTTCAAACAACAGACATGTGAACCTGTTGGTACCCAGCGGTGGAGGTGTACACCTCATCTGTTGCTTGACCAAAAATCCTCCTCTGGACTCAGGAGGGAGGTGTATGCACCACTCTCCTCCTGGACCAACTCTAGTGCCAGTTCATCTGGTGATGGGGCTCTGGCAGCGTCCTTTGCAGCCAGCAGTTGCAGGAGGAGCTCTTCTTGCTCCATGATAGAGAGGTAATGCACCTCCAGGCCCAACAGGCAGTGCCGTGCAAAGTGCCCAGGCTTTTTGCATTGCTGGCACAACAGCAGTGTGGGGTGATGTTGCCAAGCTGCATCCACATCCATGAGGATGCCCAGGGGTAGAGGTCGTGGTGCGGGGTGGCCAGGGCAGGAGCAGATACTGAGTGCAGGGGTGCAGGATGCTGGAGAGTTACCATGGAAGTGGAGCGGGGAGCAGAGTGTGCCTGGCATAGCTCCTGCCAGATCTCCATGAGTTGCCATTAGTCCTGGGCCACTTTGTACCAGGAGGCAACCTGCTCATCATCTGGGCGGCCCTTGGCAAGGTTGTCAATATGCTTCATCAAGGTGGGGTGCAGGCCATCCTGGAATGTGAGACACAGCTTCAGGCCATCTGAATAGACCACTTGCTTAAACAATGCCCAGAAGAAATCAATGTATTCATCCAATGTCTGCTTTCCCTGCCCATACTGTTCTCTGTTGTGTAGCGCTAGTGCAGTGGACTTGGCAGGATCAATTGGAAAAAACTCTGCCCAGAAGTCCTTCTCAAAGGCGGCCCAATCTGTAAAGCTTCCAACACCTCCAGAACACTGGAGTATATGCAGTGCATAAGTGGAGGCCCATCTGACCTTCATGTAGGATAGCATCCAGGCTATTTTCAATGCATCAGAGTCAAAGGCATCTCCACTGAGGTGAATGTAGGTGAGACAGGATTGGAGAAAACACTTCCCAGAGGTGAGGTTGCCATCATACATGTCCAGAAGCACTGGACATGGTAACTGCGTCTGGGGACCTGCTGAGGCCCCCAGAGCTGCTGCTGGGACTGCTGGAGCTGTCAAAGATGGCTCTGCCACCGGAGGTGGTGCAGTGCGAGGGGGTAGGTGCTCTAGTAGTGCCTGGAGGGACTGGGAGATGTGATCGGTGGTTTGGCAGAGGGTGGAGAGTTCGGTCATGTGGTGGGTGAGAGAAGCTTGGGTCAGTTGCACCTGCATCTCTAAGTGTAGCAAGCAAGTCCAGGCCTCATTTGTCACGACCCGCTACCGACCCCCAGGACTCAGCCCCAGCCTCGGGACTCCAGCACTCCCAAAACCACCCCCACAACCACCCCGGGCCCAGACCGCTACCTGGCCAACTCCCCCGGCCATCACTGACTATCACCGCCCATCGACGCCACCAGCCACCACCACCTGCAGCATTCCCAGCCATCACCGCCGTGACCGCCACATCAGCGCTGGGTCTCAGCTATCACATCACACCAGCGCCGGCACCACCCGTCACCCCCGACCCATGCTGAGACCCCCATCATGCATCATGATTGCGCATCACTGCCACCGACCTCCGCACGCCATGCCCCGCTCCCGCTCCCTCCTCACCGCACTACCACTGCGTGTCTCTGCGTTCCCAGTGCAAGACCTCCACGCTGCATGACATGTCTTAACCTCGCCCCGTCCCATGCGGCCCCCGGGTCTCATCCCAAGCCCCAGCGCCGCGACCTGCTGCTGGAACCCAGGCCTGACCCCCAGGCCATATGTACCACATAGTATATAAGGTGCAGAGTAGTAAGTAGGTACTCTAGTCTTGATATTACCGTAACCCCGTCTTGTCTGTTGTGTTTTTGTCTCTGTTTCGTCTCTTGCGTGTCCTGGTTTCATTACTTTTTACTTGCTTCTTCTCTCATACTCGTCTCGTTTCGACTCTCTGTCTCGTCTCTATTTGTCTCGTACCCTTAATCCATTTTCGTTGTCCTCTTTTCTCTTTTCTACTCTAAGTTCTCTCGACTCTTTGTTCCCGGCTCTCTCCTCTTCGACTTAATCATTTCCTTTCCCCGCTATCTTATCTCAACTCTTTCCCCTTTTGGCTATTCGACTTCCCCGGCTCTGCTTCTATCCCCGGGACTCACTAAGTCCCCACGTCTGGCTTTCTCTCGATCCCCAGGACTCGCTTGCCCACCAGTGCTTGCTCGTCTCACTCCCTTGCATCCCCGGGACTCGCGCCAACCCCCGGCCCTCGTCCTTCACCCTCCCCAGCACTTGTCTTACCCACCAGCGCTACCAGCGCTCTTCCACGCACCACCCCCGCCCCGCTTCGGTCTCCTACGCCTCGCGCTACTCCCGGTGCTCTGTGTTTGTACACGGTGAATAGCTGTAAGGTGGATTCGCCCAGTAGACTGAGCCCCCATGGTCAGCGAAACCTGACATCATCCTGAGGAGCCGGGGCATCTGGAGGAGTGTCTGGATTGGCAAGCTGAGACATAGAGTTATGTGGGTGTTTAAGCCTGGTGGAAAAGCGACAAATAAGGGCCTATGGAGTCCTGGCAGGCTATAAGGGGCTTTCAGACCAGGGTTAGGAGACTTGTTCTGCTGTAAGGGCGACCTCTGGGAGTTGTGGCTCAATCACACAACTAGCAAAGGGAAATTCAAAGTTATATTAAACCTGGTAATCAATGATACAATGGTAACTAATCACCTAGCAGAGGGAAATCCAAAGAGAACAAGTCTAAGGATTCCCCGCTGCTTAGTATGGTATGGTGCATCAGCAGGTGGCTGAGGCCTGGGAACAACTGTACAGTGACCAGAGCTAACCTTAACCTTGGATAATATTCAAACAGGAAGGACAGGAAGTTCTGGGGATTTCCTAAAAAGGAAATGACCTCTGGAGATCTCCAGAAGTCTAGAACAAGTTCCAGAGGTCTAGAGCGAGCCCCAGGGGTCCCAGAGGTCTAGAGTGAGCGGGGAGTGGCATAGGATGTGCCCAAAAATAGAAGTCAAATGGAAGTCCCCTGACAGCACCCAAGCTATCTTCAATGCATTGGAGTCAAAGGCATCTCTGCTAAGGTGAATGTAGGTGAGGCAGAACTGAAGAAAATGCTTTCTAGAGGTGCAGTTGCCATCATATGTGTCCAGGAGTGCCAGACGTAGTATCTGTGCTTGGGGAGCTGCCAGGGCTGCTAGAGCTACTGGAGGAACTGTTGGAGCTGTCAGAGAGGGTTCTGCTACTGGGAGTGGTGCAACAATAGGGGGTAGGCATTCTAGCAGTGTCTGAAGAAATTGAGAGATGTGATCAGTGATTTGGCAGAGGGTGGAGATTTCAGTAGTGTGATGGATGAGGGAAGCTTGAGTCAGTTGCACCTGCATCTCTAAGTGTAGCAGGCAAGTTCAGGCTTCATTCTGAGGAATCAAAGCATCCAAAGGAGTATTTGGATTGGCAAGCTGAGTGAGTTGCAGCTCAATCACACAACCAGCAGAGGGAAATCCAAAGAGAACAAGTCTAAGGATCCCTGCTGCTCAATGCAGCACATCAGCAGGCAGCAGAGGCATAAGAACAACTATACAGGTGACTAGAGCTAACCTCAACCTTGGATAATGCTTGAACAGGGAGTGTGGGAAGTTTTGGGGGATTTTTTAAAAAGAAAACAACCTTCAAAGATCTCCAGAGGTATAGAGAGAGCCTCAGGGGTCTCAGAAAGTGGCGTTGATAAGACTCAGGTTGTATCAAAAGGCATATTAATGATTTCACTGGCACAGCTGTGTGGATTAGTGGTTAGCATGACCTCTGATTTACCTGGTGTCCTCTCAAAAGGCTGAGGTTCGAACCTCAGACAAACACTAAGCATATTTTTCATTATTATTTTTTTGATTTATTTTACCTTACACTGGCTTTGCCACTGCGCCCTAATAACCATCATCATTTCACGACGCTGACATTTTGGTGATTTCATACCTACTTTTTGGCATTTTGATATGACAGACAGCCTGACTGGCACCACTACATGTCACCAAGGTCCGATGGACACTTTCCTATATCAAAGATTGTTGGCTATTATTTACTTACTAGTTCACTGCTTTGGCGACCCAAGGGTCACCAACAGTGACTTCACTTACAATTTACTATATATACTGTACTTATAGCCTGCAAATAACAAGTTACCTTCACCATCTAGCTCTTATGCTTGGGCTTCAGAGCTCAATTTTGCCTTTCTTAAGTTTACTCTATGCCAGAGCACTATTGTATGGTGCCTTGTCTTGCCACTGGGAGTATGTCAGTGTCCTAGTCTTCTACGTGCTTTGCAACTAGAGCAGGCATTGCATGCTTGGCAACTATGCTAAGCACTACCTTAACACTCCCTGACCGCTGTCCTCTGCTAACTTGTTGTCACGACCCGCTACCGACCCCCAGGACTTAGCCCCGGCCCCGGGACTCCAGCGCTCCCAATACCACCCCCATAGCCGCCCCGGGCCCGGACCGCTACCCGGCCA
>JAGGAQ010006393.1:0-16668 GCA_017657225.1 Termitomyces sp. T69sscA
CCGGCGCTGATGTGACGTGATAGCCGAGACCCGGCGCTGATGTGGCGGTCACGGCGGTGATGGCCGGGAGGTGCCGCGAGTGGCGGTGGCTGTGCGTTGACGGGCGGTGATGGCCGGTGATGGCCGGGGGAGTTGGCCGGGTAGCGGTCCGGGCCCGGGCGGCTATGGGGGTGGTATTGGGAGCGCTGGAGTCCCGGGGTCGGTAGCGGGTCGTGACAACAAAGAACAACAAAGACAAAAAGTGCCCAAGCATCGATATATGATGTCCTAGCTTTGAGTTGAGGGCTTAAGAATTTGTTGTACTTTGAAACAGTGCAATACAGTGCGATCGAATTTAGTGCTGAGTTGCGTTGGGCTCAGTTACACTCACGTGCACTTGTGGTTAATGAAATAATACATGGTTCATTTGCTTTGAACTGGCTCATCCTCATCATTCACACCAAGTGGGAGATAGACAAAACCAAATTCAATTCCCAAACGAAACTAATCTATCCCCAAGAAGACAAGTACTGCCCCTGAGCCTAAGAATCCACTCCACTGGGGATCCCGTGCCGTGGCAAGCTAGTTGCTTGCCTGACATCCCTGATGATATCCTCCCTTTATACCTCCCAGTGCTGTGCATAGACCAAGCATATCCTGCGTAATTCCACCATCTGGTGCACGTACCCAGGAGTGTTGACGTTGTCTTGGCATCGTCCAGACCGTCCTGGAGGAATGGTTTAACCTTTTTCTGGTTAAAACCATCCCTCCAGCCCTGTTTCAGCTGGCCTGTCCTTCCTGCATCTTCCATCTGTCCTTCTCCATGGGTTCGTGCATGTGGTATCGAGGTGGATGGGTCACAGGCGAGTGCAGGTAGTAATGGTAGTAGCAGATACAAAAATAGAGGTTCTTTGGTTGTGATTGATGTCCCATCAGTGGATCAATGATATGTGATAGAACCCTGAGATTGTGATGCAATCTCTGAGATCTTGATGTCATCATGGATTACTGATCTGTGATGGTGGCCATCACCGGGCATCGCCACCTGTCTGAAAAATGTTGAGATCATGATGGGATGATGGATCATTCATCTCATCACCTGGCAATTGCCTGTGCCATCAGAAACTGACTGTCGTCTTGTCAATGGGTTGTTTCCATTGTTGATGTGGGTTCATTGGCTCTTTTTCACGCTGATACATCCTGTCTACTGTTTTTGACATGTCTTTTGAGCTTACGGTTTTCAGCTCTATGTTTTATTATTTTTATTCTGGACGACCCTCGTATCAACAGGCTGCTGTGCCCCATTATATCAACAATCTCTTGCTCTCTGCCAATTTCTGTATTTTGTTCATCCTTGTGGTTTGCAGTTCCTCTCCTTTTCCTCTAATCTTCCTGCACTCCGTCATCCTCTCCTCCTGTACCTCCCACATCTCCCTCCTCCTGCTCTCCCCTCTTCCTCCCGTTGCTCTTTCTCTCTGTCAGTTTTTACTATCTCTGCATGGTTCCCTGGTCTTCATGAATGCTCAGACTCTTCTTAGAATTTTGCCCTCTATTATGAGTCCTGCATGGGCGTCCTATTTCCTCACAAGGCACAAACCACACATAATACTTACCAATAAATCCCCATCCCATTCTATATTGCACGAGTCAGCTGAATATGTCATCCATGCAGCGCATGTTGCATGAACATGATTCTCTATGCTGGGCTGGTGGAAAACAATTTATTTGCTTCACAAAGCCTCCCAATGGTGCAGTCCCTCCATCTTCCATGACCTTTTTCCTTCCTTCACGTGTCTCTTGGCATGGAGCATGGAGTATCACACCCACAAGCAAGCTGCACAGCCCCCCCTTTGCTCTCATCTGCCCTTCTGTTCTCTCTCATGTCTTTGTGTCCTGGTCCTACTCTCCACATACATACGATTTGTCCATGATTGCTCCCTAGAATCCATTGATCAGTGCACTGAATTTGACCACATGTAGCAGGAAATAGGTCTATGTTATACTCCACCCAGCAAACTTGCTTCATCACCTCTCATCCCCTGTTCTATTCTGCTAGCCTAAATCACAGTAGATTAAATCAGCTGATGATATCTTGCTTTGTATACCAGCTATTTTGCATCTATTTTGCATGGAATTGCTCAGATATACTTGTGAAATTGCGTTCAGGACCATTGCTCCTATTCATCACCCTGAGGAACAGCCTCCACATTGATCCCTGTCCTCCCTCCCTTGGGTATCTGAGTCTGTTCCTCTTGCTAGAGTCAAGTATCACAGAATCCACCAATTCTGTCATCCAGTACCCAGGCACATCACCCAATGTCTTAATTCCTTTTCCTTGTTGTGTGATGAAGAAGATATGGTAGAAACTTCTGTAGCGCTGCCTTGATCTTGTGTTTGACAGCTCCTTCTTTGCCAGCATCCTGGATCCATTCTTCATCAAGGACAAAGTTGAGGAATTGCTTTACTTTTGCTTCAGTATCTTTGGGATTAACGAGGTCATATCTGTCAGGTTCCACTGATCATAGGGGCTTGAACCACTGGGCAACTCCTTATGTGGTGGACACAATGTCTATGTGTGCAGCGAGTATTGTCAAGGAGCATGTGGTGTGTAAAACTGGGGGTGGGATCAGAAATGTGAGTGACAGACCAGTGGGAGAATGCTGATTATGCTAGGGCAAAGGGTATGAGTGCCAGAGTGCATAAGAAAAGTGAAAGACAAGTGCCAGGGGAGTGTGCAAGTCCTGAGGCCAGAGACCAAGAGATCAGAGTGAGCAGAGGGGACTTAGCAAGTTTTGAAATCAGGGATAGGAGCATGGAGATCAAACTGAGCTGAAAGAGGAAAGAGTCAAGATGGGGGATAGTTGAGAGGTGGAACAAGACTAAAGCTGGAAACAAAAGAGAGTGAGAGGAACTTGGAGACTTGAGGCAGAGAGAGAAAGAAGCAGAGCAATAGATTGAATAGAGCATGAGAAGAGTAGAGACAAGAAATATGAGGTGATATGAGACAAGTACAAAATTGGAAGGGGAGCACTTAGCATCTGCAGAACTCCTTCCACAGAGCAAGTGAGCACAAGTGAGAAGTGGGAGTCAAGCAGGCATAGAGGCAGGCAAGAGTCAGACAAGGGACTGGCAGGGCTTAACCAAGTGGTCAGATGTTGCCAGAGAGCTTGCAATTGGTTCAGTATGTAGGCCAGAAGAACACTGCTATTGTTTAGCCTGGAGATATTCTATTCACAGGCTGCCTTTATACACTACATTGGTGGCTGTGTGGTTACTAATACTGTTTAACTATTCAGGCCCTGATATGTAATGGAGTATGACTAACAATAATTGATGCTGAGTAAGGTCCATGAATATGACTCATCAAGGCTGACTACTAGAAGATGGAAGAGGATAGGGTGGGTGGAGCAGTCATTCAGATGTGCTAAGAGTGGGTGCATCCTTGGACTAAGCTTGAAGTAGAGTTGGACATGGTTCAGAAACTGGTTCCCTGACAGAAATGAGACAAAATGAAATAGAGTCAAAACTGGGAAACTGGGACACAAGACATGAGACAAAACAGACAGAAGTTGTAAGGGCAACCTCCAGGAGTTGCAGCTCGATCACACAACTAGCAGAGGCAAATTTGAAGTTATATTAGGAATGATAATCAATGATACAATGGTAACTAATCATCTAGCAGAGGGAAATCTGAAGAGAACAAGTCTAAGGATCCCCACTGCTTGGTGTGGCACATCAGCAGGTGGTGGAGGCATGAGAACAACTGTATAGGTGACTAGAGCTAACCTTAACCTTGGATAATGCTTGAATGGGAAGTGTGGGAAGTTCCAGAGGTGTCTCAGAAGGTAAATGACCTCCAGAGATCTTCAGAAATCTCCAGAGGTCTAGACCAAGCCCTGCAGGTCCTGGAGAGTGGTGTAGGAGGTAAGCTGAAATGTAGAGAAGTGCCTTAAGAGGAAGTCAGTGTTGACCAAAAACAGAAGTCCCCTGACTTTTCTTACGAACAGAAATACAGATGTGATGTGTGATGGATACTCAGTGGGAGCCAGAGAGAAGCTTTGGCACAGGCTGGAGGAAGCACCAAGGTTGCCAGGGCAGGTGCTGATGTGGCAGCTGTAAATGTGTGAAGCACTGGAGATTGCTGGGGCAGCGGACAAGTCAATAAGAGCAGCAGCAAGGAAAATAACTAGTGAGCTTAGCATAAGTGCCAAGCGCTAGAGGCCTGCTATACTTGCAAGGCATGTAAAGAGTACTAAAGCACTGGCACACTTTCAGTGAGACAAAACAAAGCGCTAAGACAGCACCTTGGCAAAGGATAGACAAAAGATAAGCTTAATTGAGCTCTGAACTCCAAGGCATAAGTGATGGAGTGTAAGGGTAACTTGTTATTTACAGTAAATAAGTACAGTTTATATAGTGAGTGGTAAGCAAAGTTGCTGTTGGCAACTCTTAGTCACCAAAGAGGTGAACTTGGTAGGTAAACACTAACCAACAATCTTTTATATAGGAAAATGTCAAGCCTAGCAGCACCTAGTGGTGCCAGTCAAGCTGTCTGTCATGTCAAAATGTCAAGAAGTAGGTATAAAATCACAAAACTGTCAGTGCCATTAAATGATGATGGTTGCCAAGGTACTGCAGCAGTGCTGGTAAACGCTCAGCAGTCAAGAAAATAGGGTAAAAATAAATGGGAAGAATATACAGCATGATTTAGAAAGCTTGTTTCAGAATTTGAATTCTAGCCCTTGTAGAGGGTGCCAGGTAGACCATGGGGCATGCTAACCATTGGTCTACAAGCCTGTGCAAGAAAATGTATCAGTACTCTTTTGACACAATTGCAGGCTTCTTATTGGGGAGTAGCAGTGGCTGGTGGCAGTGATGGGCAGTGATGGCCAAAGGCTGCCAGAGGTGGCAATGGTGGTTGCCGAGGTGTCAGTTGTGTAGTGGTCTAGGCCTAAGACATTGTAGGGGCTGGTTTGGGGAGGTGGAAGTCCCAGGGCTGAGGCTGAGTACCAGAGGTAGGTGGCAGGTTGTTACAAGATCCTTTGGCAGGGCTCTGAGATATGATTTGAGCTGTTAGATCTTAGCCAAGCTCATTTGAACAGTGATTGTATGGAAATAATGGTAAAATTGGTTTGCAATGGCTGCTAGGGCTTTAATTTAAATTAAGTATTCTTCTAAATTGATTCACAAATAGGATACAGATAGATTGGCCATGCCATGAGTTCATTGGCTGCATCAAGTACAAATTAGAGGTTTCAAGGTCCAGATATATTTCAGGCCTTGATATAGTTAATTTGCTTTGTTTTGCACCCATGAATCACATAATTTTGAAGGTCCCACAAATTACTGGCAAATTAGTGGTGCTGCAATTTTTGATGAATTATTTCTCACCACACTACCATCTTTCTTTGTCCAGCTCTTTTTTGTGGTTTATAGATATTTGTTACTGCTGCCAAGTTGTTCACCTCATGTTTTCTAGTGTATCTCATTCCCTTGTGAGCAGCCTGTATTAGTCTGTTTAGTTCTGCATCATATACTTCTGTTTTCTGTCTAAGGCCTCCTCTGCATGCAAGGACTTTCTTGCTTCTATGTTATCTGATTAGGCCCCACCTGACATCTTTACCTCTTGATGCCCCTCTGCATCTACCATGGAGCCATCTGAGTACAACAGCATTCTTGTGTCATCTTTCAAGAGATGTTGGATGGTCTCTTTATGATTCTTGGCTACCTCTTCTTTTTTCCTGTCAGATTTCATCTCTTGTACATCATATTGATCACTCCCTATGTTACTGTATTCTGAAAGTACTTGTAATTAGTATACAGAGATTGAGGTTGTCTTGCAAATGCTTAGGTGGCAAGGGCCTTCAGTAGTATGGTGGTATGGGAGACAGATGCTCCAGCAGCAGCAGCAGCAGCAGTGTTATGGCCTTCAACAAGGTTATACTAATATTTTGTTTGATTTTCTACACAAGTAATTTTAATCAAAGTCACATGATCTATTGTAGTGGTGCAAGCACCAGTACCTGACTGTGGTCAGTAGTGTGCAGGGATTTAACCAATCAAAATCACATCAGATAATTTGCAGATGCAAATTTTGCATTAATTTGCACCTTTCTTCTTGATGAGTGCTAAAATAGGGTGTGAATTTGGTAAAATTCATGACTAGTTTATAATAATGGAAGAAGTAAAATCCAAATACTTTGCACCATGTCAAGCAATGATCTAGAGTGATATATCACTGATATAAACTAGAAAACTCAGCATTCAAGGGCTTTGCCTTATTCAGAATATTTTGATGCCAGGATAATTAAGATCAAAGCAAGGAATATATCATCTGTAAAGGCTGCAATTGTAATGGATTGTCACATAGTAGTATATGCATTAAGCACTTCTTTAGCCCCTGCTGAAATGGGATAATAAGGAGCCTTGCAATGCTAGCAAGAGCTATAGAATGCTTGGTAGGCTATCTGTATTGTGAATGATGTCTATAGTTAACTCTGGTTCAAAAACAGGAGAATGATCTGCAACTTTGAGATCTACTATGCCAGCAAGTCAAGTGGCTTTGCTACTCTACTCAGTTTTACCCAAAGACACAGATATTGATAATGGATGGCAGAGTGAATTTATCCAATATTCAAACATGGTGTAGAGCAGTGCATTGGTGCATAGCATGCCTTTTTAGTTGTATCACATTGGGTGAAAACTGTTCAAGAGCTCAGTTGACTCAGAACTGTTGTCAATGATGATAAACCAAGACCAAATGGAGCATCCAATACAACAGATGAGCACTGGACCCAGCATGACAGTAGAAGAACAGGCAGCTCAACCACCTGCATCAGCAAAAGGAAAGGAGGGAAGTGGCAAGAGACTACAAGCAGCATCTGTTATCACAGATGCAATGAACATATTCAATGTGCTGTGGCAAGTGAATGAGTCCCAAGGGGACTTTGTACAATGGCAGAATACAGCAAATTGCCAATGTAATACTAGTGGGGTGGTGAAACAGGCATTATCAGAAGTCAAAACTTTAACAACTAACCCTGCAGAGTTCAAAGAGTTGAACTGGACAACAGAAGTAAAAACACTGCATAATGTCTTACAATCAAGGAGGAGGTCAGTGAATCTCAGATACCCAAGAAACAAGCCATACTACAGCAAGTGGCAAGATGAGTCCACTTGGTGGACAATTGGAATGAGCACATAAACTATCAGCACATTTGCAACTAAGATCTGCAGGATCATGGGCAGTCATCAATCAATAACCATGGAATTGCATTCAAACTGTGTGAAGAAGTTATGCTTGTAGATGTAAGAGCAACCTCCAGGAGTTGCAGCTCAATCACACAACTAGCAGAGGGAAATCTGAAGAGAACAAGTCTAAGGATCCTTGCTGCTTAGTGCAGCACATCAGCAGGTGGTGGAGGCATGAGAACAGCTGTATAGGTGACTGGAGCTAACCTTAACCTTGGATAATGCTTGAACAGGAAATGCAGGGAGTTCTGGAGGTTTCTCAAAAGGAAAATGACCTCTGAAGAGTTGAGGAGGTCTAGACTAAGCCTCAAGGATTTGGAGTGAGCCTCAGAGGTCCTGGAGAGTGGCACAGGAGGTGGGCTGGAGCGTAGAGAAATGCTTCAAGGAGAAGTCAGTGTATGTCAATACCTGCTACTGACCTCCAGCACTTAGCCTCAGCCTTGGGACTCCAACCTCCCCAAACCAACCTCCACAACTGTCTCAAGCTCAGACTGCTACTTGGCCAGCCACCTCGGCAGCCCCAGCCATCACTGGCCATCACTGCCACCAGCCACCGCCACCCTTGGCATCCACCAGCCATCACCACTCGTAATTGCCACATCAGCGCTGATAAGACTCAGGTTGTATCATAAGGTGTACTAATGTATTGTCTGGCACAGCCATGTGGATTAGTGGTTAGCACAACCTATGGTTTACCTGGTGCCATCCCAAAAGGTTAGGATTCAAATCCCTGGACAAACACTTCTCATATTTTTTATTATTTACTATTTTTGGATTATTTTACCTTACTTTCTTGACTCCAAGGTTTCACTGACCTTGCTGCTGCACCCTGGTAACCACTATCATTTCACAACGCTGACATTTTAGTGATTTCATACCTACTTTTTGGCATCTTGACACAACAAACAGCTTGATTGGCACCGCTAGGCGTTGCCAAGGTCTGATTGACAGTTTCTTATATAAAATATTGTTGGCTATTATTTACTTACCCAGTTTGCCGCTTTGGTGACTTTGCTTACAATTTACTATATATACTGTACTTATACTCTGCAAATAACAAGTTACCTTCACCCTCTATCTCTTATGCTTAGGCTTCAGAGCTCAGTTTTGTCTCTCTCTTGAAGTTTACTCTACGCCAGAGCGCCATTGTACAGTGCTTTGTTTTGCCACTGGAAGTCTGTCAGTGTCCTAGTTCTCTATGCACCTTGCTACTATAGCAAGCATCTAGTGCTTGGCGTCTATGCTAAGCATCATCTTACCACTCACTTACTGCTGCCTTCTGCTAACTCGTCTTCTTGGACCCTGCCCAATTCATCTCCACTAGTGAGCCTGCTGTTTGCCTTGTGATTGCCTACTCAGACATCACTTGGTACAATTTTGGGCGTCATCAGTGCTGGCCCCAGCTATTCCTGGTGCTTCTCTCAACTGCAGCTGCCACATCAGCACCAGCGCTAGCAACCCCTGGCACTTTTCTTGGTCCATGCCCCTCTCCCGCTTGCCTCCTTGCCTCACCACCATTCCATGCCTCTATGCTTCCAAAGCAAGACCTTCCTTTGAAGAGCTTCCTTTGTGCTGCATGACATGCATTGTCTACTGCCACTGTCTTGCATGATCCTCAGGCTTCACCTCAAGCCCTAGTGCCATAACTTGTCACTGGGACCTGGACCTGAACCCTGGGGCCTATGTACTGTACAATATATAAGTCATAGAGTAGCAACTAGTACTTTAGTTTTGTTATTGCCGTACCCTCTGTCTCTAGTTTTGTGTTTAATCTCTGTTTCTTTAGTCTTGCATGCCCCAATTTTCATTTTTGACTTATCTCTTTTTTGTATTGTACTCATCTCATCTTGTCTTGTTTTTGCTCATCTTTAATTGTCTCGTACTCTCAATCTATCTCTGCTTCATCTCTCTTCCTTTGCCTCAAGTCTCTAAGTTTCACCTCTATTCTCTCGTCTCTTGTCTTTGTCTTAACTTGTTCCATTTCCCTTTTCCTCTATCTTATCTTGACTCTTTCTCCTTTTGGTTTGCTTAGATCTCTGTGCCTCTTGTCTTTGATCCCAGGACCTACTAAGTCCCCTTGCTCACCCAGCTATCTACTCACTACCCCAGAACTCACTCCCAGTGCTTGTGTCCACCTCTCCTTTTGCATTCCCAGAACTTGCACCTACCCCAGCACTTGTCTTCCACCCCTCTTCTTCACCTCCAGCACTTGCATTTCCACCCTGGCATGACCGGTGCTTCCTCGCTCCACTGCTGCTTGTATTCTTGATCCTGCCCTGGTCTCCTATGTCCTGTGCTCTCAACATGCAGAGTAGAAGAAGTTCCAGATTGCCTGGTCCACTGACAAGATGGGATAGATTCCCTGAATGGCCAGGGGTGCATCTCAATGTCTTTGGTGGAACTCTCTAACAAGCCTTAGCATGTGCATGTTCTCTTGCAGTTTCCAGGAGGTATCTTCTATCCTGTAACCTTTCCACTTCACCTTGTAATATAGTTGCTATTAAAATAGGCAACTATCCAGAATCTCCTCCACCTCATACTCATTATTGTCATTGACTATCACCAGTGGTGGAGGGGGCACTGGGCATCATCCTGGAATAGGGTCCTCCAGAGCTGGTGTTAGCTTGACCACATTGAATACCAGATGAAGCTGGTGCTGTCATGACCCGCTACCAACCTCCAGGACTTAGGCCTGGCCCCAGGACTCCAACCCCCCCAGACACACCTCCATGACTGTCTCAGCTCCAGACTACTACCCAGCCAACCACCTCAGCAACCCCTAGCCATCACTGCCTGTCACCACCACCAGTCACTGCCACCTCTAGCACCCCTCCAGCCATCACCGCCTGTGACTGTTAGGGGATCAGTCTCCAGACCATGTCTGACTCTACCCTGAGCTTAGTCTGAGGACGCACCCACTCTTAGCACATCCGAATGACTGCTCAGCCCACCCTATCCCCTTCTGTCTTCTCTTAGTCAGCCTTGATGAGTCATATGCATGGGCCTTACTCAGCATCGATTATTGTTAGTCATACTCCATTACGTACCGGGGCTTGATTAGTTAAACAGTATTAGTAACTGCACAGCCACTGATGTAGTATATATAGGCAGCCTGTGGATAGAATATCCCCAGGCTGAACAATAGCAGTGTTCTTCTGGCCTACACATTGAACCAACCATAAGCTCTCTAGTGACATCCGACCACTTGGCTAAGCCCTGCCAGTCCCTTGTCTGACTCTTGCCTGCCTCTGTGCCCGCTCGACTCCCACTTGTCACTGGTGCCCGCTAGCTCTGTGGAAGGAGTTCCACAGACGTGAGCACTCCCCTTACAGTGACTGCCACATCAGCGCCAACCCTGGCCATCCCTGATGCTTCCTCAACTGCAGCCACCACATCAGCACCAGCGCCAGCAACCCCCAGTGCTCCCTCCTGGCCTGTGCTGAGGCCCCCATCATGCATTACAACCATGCATCACCACTGGTCTGACCTCTGCATGCCATGCCCCACTTACGCTTGCCTCCTCACCTCATCACCACTACATGTCTCTGCACTTCTAAAGCAAGACCCTCCTTTCCAGAGCTTCCTTTGTGCTGCACAACATGTCTCATCCTCTGCCGCCACCTTGCATGATCCCTGGGTATCAACTCAAGCCTCAGCACCACAACTTGTCACCAGAATCCAGATCTGAGCCCTGGGGCCTACTTACCATACAGTATATAAGCCATAGAGTAGCAAGTAGTACTCTAGTCTTGATATTGCCATACTTCTTGTTTTGTGTTTTGTGTTTCATCTCTGTCTCGTAGTCTCACGTGTTCCAATTTTCATTCTCTGACTCTGTCTTGTTTCATATTGTACTCGTCTTGTATCACCTCATTTCTCTTTGTCTCTACTTGTCTTGTACTCTGAATCTATCTCTGCTTTATTTCTTTCCACCTCAAGTCTCTAAATACCTTTGCTATTCTCTTACCTCTCGCCTTCATCTCAACTCACTCTGTTTTCCCTTTCCCTTATCTTATCTCAACTCTTGGCTTTTCCAGTTTGCTTAAATCTCTGTGTCTCCTGCCTCAATCCCAGGACTTGTTAAGTCCCCATACTCACCCCGGTTCTCTATTTGTTGACTCCAGGACTTGTTCACGCACTGATGCTCACTTCATCCTCTTCCCTCGCATCCCTGGGACTTGCGCTTACCCCAGCACTTGTTTTCCACCCCTCTTCCCCATCCTTGGCACTCATATTCCTGTCCTGACGTGACTGGCAATTCCCCACTTGCATTTCTGGTCCCACTCTGGTCTCCTATGCCTTGTGCTCTTGACAGTACTTTGCATCTGTGGACATTGTGTGCTCCACATAAGGAATTTGCTCAGTGGACTGAGTCTCCATGGTCAGCAGAACCTGACACTACTCCTCCTGATGTATCAAGACATGCTTCAAAAGATCAAGAACAAGGTCATTCTTGGAGCCAAAGAACTCACTATTGCAAATACTCCTCATCTACTTCTGATTCTGATACTGCTGCTGCAAAATTTGCTCATGATTCACATGCTGCATCTGACTCTGACAGTTTTGTCACAACCTGCTGCCTACTCTGGTACTCAGCCCTGGTACTAGGACTCCCACCTCCCCAAACTAAGTCCTATGATGTTCTAGGCCCAGACCACTACCAACTTGACCCCACAACAACCACCTCCACCACCCTCCATCAGCCTTTGGCCATCACTGCCCATCACTGTCACCTGCCACTGCCACTTCAGCACCCCTTGGGTGTCACTGCCTATAGCTGTCACATTAGCGCCTACCCTGGCAATCCTCAGTGCTTCTCCCAGCCCATGCCAAGACCTTCCCTAGCTCCCACCAAATGCTCATCACACATGACAACCATGCATACATTGCACATGCTCGCTCCAGCTTTCTATTTGTTAATCACCAGGACTCGCTTGTACACTGGTGCTTGCTCATCCCCTTCTCTCACACCCTTAGGACTCGCACCTACCCCTGGTGATGATGCCTGATTTTGTACCAAGTGCTGTCATTCAAGTCTTCTTGTTGCATTTGTCTTCCACCAGTCAGTCCTCCATGATCGGCCATCAAGTCCTTATCCTTGACAAGGTTGTCCTTATATAGAGAAAGAGAGAGCATCAAAGGAGGGAGCCAAAAGTAGTGAAGTAGATTGGACATGAAGTGTCCAGGAAATGATTGTAACCACTCAAGCCTTCCTTTCTTGTGGTTTCTTTTATCAGTGTCCAGGCCAATCAGAATGGAAAGAAGCATTAGATCATCATCATGGCATGAGGGCAGATGCTTTCTTTGTATCACATTTTTACTGCAGTCAATTTATGAACCTATCAAAAATCTTTGACTATGTGGGCGACATGTCCCTCAATCAACCCTCAATGCATTGCATTCACTCCTGGGGCCAGAATATGTTTCTTATGGAAAAAGAATCAAAGAAACCTGTCATCTGTTCTTGGCCAGCTTTTTACTATAGAAAAAGGCAAATTTTCTTTGTTCAATTACTTTTTCCATCAGAAATTGACACATTAGAAATGGCATAACAAGTTTCCTCTTCACTTTTTCCCAAGGAAACACAATTGGGTGCCAGTAGTGATTGCGACCCCCTGGCCGTATCACATTGCTTTGTTGCATCATGGACAATGTCCCATTGTTCTCCATTGTTTCGGACATTGTATATAGCCTTAGCTACACATCGCTCTTTCCTCGTCCTGCTTCCTTTCACTACACACACAGAACTCATCAGTCCATTGGACTCGGCTTTCTGTTTCTCCCATCCCTCGTATCCACTTTCCCCTCTCTTTCGTTTTTCCTTTCGCATATCACTTGTCTTGTAAATACTTCGCCCTTGCCAGCTTGAGTGCGGTTTCCCTCTCGGGATCCGTGCGAGAGAGCAAGGACGACCAAATATATTATTATTTGCTCGCAAGTACACGAAATTGTCTGATTACGCCTTCACTCGAAGGAGCTCCGGCTCCATCCATTCCCTTTCACCATCTCCCTCACTCCCAGCGCGAGCCAACATAGATGTCATGATACCGCCATGTTATAGTATGCCGACAGACCTACCCATACAGTACCGCGCCTCATTAGTTACCTTTTCCTTAGTCTGATTCATTTCGTTACTAGGTATGTAACGGCACGACTATTCTCTTACTTTATCAACAATACATTCTCGTTACTAGCTTCCGACGTAATGCCTTGCAAGTTACAGTCGAAACCAATTGATGTTATCACTGAAATGTCAAGAATAGACGTCATCATAACTCTGCACATTTTTAAAAGATATATGCCATCTTCTTCGCCTTGTATGGCAGTAACAATAAAAAGAAGACTAACTACATGGAACACATCACTATATCATACCTGCAAGGAGCCCAAACGCAATATTCCATCGTTCACAGGGCGTCAGATTTCGAGGTAACAAAGGAAGGAGGAAGTGGATGACTGGCGAGGTCCACCAAGTGAATGTTACTCTGGGAATGTGTAGTGTTTGAGACTGACGACAATACAATGTATAATCTAGTCAACCCCAATGAAGAAGGGATCCTGAAGCAAGTCTACAGCATTGGCCCGATCAGCTGGATTAAGACGCAAACAACGCAAGATTAATTGGTATGCAGATGCAGCGTCCGCGTCGCTCAGATGCCCAAGCTTTTTCAGCTTGAGGCTACAGTTGTCCTCGACATTCGACGGCCTTGAAAGAAGATTCCCTGTAAAGGCCGTTCAGAATTGATGACGAATGAAAAGAGACCTAGGGCCAAAGACACACCGTCTGAATCGAAATAATCGCCAGTTTTCTGGCCTTTTGTTAGTTCAGTATCCGAAAAACGTTCGCCCGTTACAGTTATCATCTGAGAGAGCAAGTCGGCCTCCGGAGTCCGTTTATACTCCGGACGTGGCACCCAATCAAAGAGCCAATGACCCGTGATGAGTTCATAAACCTGATAAAACAGGTCATGATCGATCGCGTCGGGTGGAAAGTAAGGAAACATACTAAACACCCGAATTGCCAGATATCTGTTTTTTCATTCCAAGGGCTGAGAATGATGTTTTCAGGAGGCCGATGTGGCGGTATAGCGATAGGTCCGGGGGGCCGCTCAGAAAGTGGCTGAGCTGAGGTAAATGTAAGTGCAGGAATGTGACATGTGCAGGTCTGGACAAACCGTGACTAAAGTCACCTAGAAGAAAGGTGCGTTCCATGGCTTCGTCAAAAGATGGCAATGGAAATGGCTGGGATACCGCAGCCTGAACAATGCCATCCGGCGAGTCTTCTGGATCATGACGTCGAGATGGGTCGGAGATGAGCAAGGACGTGATTTCCTCGTCAGACATGTTACAACTAAATAGTATGTTGTCAAACTTGATATCGGTGTGGATATACCCGTGTTTGTGCATGTGAGCGATCCCGCGGAGGCAATGCAGCATAATGCGCTTTGCCAGGGGCAAAGGCAGTTGGCCTGCAGCGTTAAGCCTGGCAACGTTACCACCATGCAACGTCGTGGCGTAGCAAAGATGGTTCCCGTCATTACCTTTACCGGCATAATTAAAGGCACCACGGAGCTGGAGAACGTGCGGAGATTGCGTCTTCGTAATCGTGACAGCTTGAAGAGCCTCGAACTCGGAAGAAAAACGTGCACGTGTGTTCTCAGAGGATTTCAAGGCTTTGATTGCTACATAGTTCTTGCACCTAGAAAGAATTATGACATACTGGAAGGCGTAAATGCCAAAGGCGTCATTGAAGCACAAACTTTTGATCGAACGCTAGCCAGATGCTGGATGACATGCCCCAACCAAGTTTTCGCTTGATGACCCATATACCTCCTCCGACGACCTCCTCAAAATCAAGACGAGCCCAGCCATATCCAAGTCGAGGCGGATTGCCAAGAGGTTCCGACACATAAGTAAACTTTTCAACTTTTTTGCCCTCGGCATCGATTGAGACATGACGGTTAGTAGGTTTCTTGTGTTCAACAACCGAGGCGAGCTGTCTAAAGGAGCCATATTTGTGCAAGTGAGGAAGAATTAAGGAACGAAGACGAGGTAAATGAGCCATTGAAGTTGCGGGTCTGTCTTTGAGACGTTTGCGGCGAAAAAAAAAAACAGCTATGATTACAGTCAGGGTCCCCTGGGATTTTGTGACAAGCTGGGTTTCAATGACAAGCTGGCCTGCGTTTCGGATAAGGCTTAATTCAAGAGAGCGAGTGACCTCACGCTGCGGTTACATCATAGTTCTCAGATCACTTTCCGTTCCTCACATTCTCCGAGAATGCTATCGAGCTTAAGCTGCGAGATATATGCCTCATCAGCAAAAATTTTGCTCCGTGACATGGGTATGTAATGTCAACCCACAGAACTCATGCAAACCCACACATATAATATATAAGTTGTATGACATGGGCATGGTCCTAAAGCGGGTTTATGATTATTCTGACTTATTCTGGAGGGATCAAAGTAATCTAAAGTAATCTTGTATCTTTATTAGTCTCAACTTGAGCAAAATGAAGGCAACATGAGACGAACTTACCAATTATCTCGTATGATATGATTTAAATGCACATCACTATACCTGATCATTGATATTCTGAGATCATCTTTACCACTTGATTCTAATTGGTATAATTTGTTCCTTCATATTCATGCATCATCAGTCAATTATACATTGGTAGTAGCAATAATACATCATCACAGTTCCTGAGCATGAATACAGCAATAAAAGCACGTTGTCGAAGTCAAAGCAACAAAGGGTCCAAATCCGAGTTCAAGTCCAAGTCCATCAACACACAACTTACCATCCATCGCCATCGCCGTTGCTGTTGCCATCACCATTGCCATTGCCATCACCATCACCATCAACAAGTCCATCACTATCACCAATGGAATCCCTATCGGTGTCATGGTCGGATTCGACACGTCGATGCTTGACACGATGACTTGGACCACCGGAATTCCCTGGTGTTGCCTGTTTGCGTTTTGCCAAACACTCCTGCTGTTGGTGTGCACGTACTTCGTCCTGGTATATTTCCCTCTCACGACGTTGTTTCTCCCTAAGAAGCCATTCCTGATAAGCTTTCTTGATTCATGAAACATCATTGTGTGGCTTTGGAGGAGGGGCCGGAACTCTGCACCTGAGACAAATAGTACCATCATTACTGTAGAATATCCTGCAAGCGTTATTTAGATTTCATTCACAGGAAATTAAATTACGTACTTGTTCCAAAACTTGAGTGTTTTGAGAGACCATTCGCTTTCAAGAGGGTCAAACAATGCAAGGATGTTGTAATAAAAATCTTGAAAGGAAAATAGACCATCAGGCATGTTCCACTGGGATGTAGAGCTGAGTGCAAAACGGGCCTTTTAAATGAAATGTTAGTTGAATGATAGATCACAAATATAAACACACCTGAACTGCTACATATGCAATCAACT